>JARGYA010000474.1:0-99229 GCA_029204335.1 Mycena vulgaris
TCCCGCTTCCACCAAAAGCCGATACAGGGGCAAAGCCGCAGAAAGTGCAGGCGAGTCTCGCGGGGTGGATCAAGACGGCCCCGAAATCCAGCCAGTGAAACTGTCCGCGGAAAAGCCGCCTGCGGGGAGAGTCCACTCCGTGCTACTACACGAGATACAACAGCAGATGTACATAACATACAAAATCGTATAATAAATAGTAAACATGGCTGGTTGATACAACAGTTCGATGTCCCATCCCTATCTTATCCAAGTACACACACCCCAAGAGAAACTCGACGAAAGCCAAGAGCGCGCTCAGAACAAGACGGCTGCGACCTTCTCCAGGAATGTCACCGGCGGATCTGCAGGCAGCTCCGTCTCTTCCACGGTCGGAATACCCTTGGCCAGGCATCAGATAATGAACGCTCCTCGCAACGTGGTAGAACTCACGGTGACAAAGTCCATCTCCAGTGGTTTCCAGATTCTGGTGCTGTATGCGTATTTGTACCCAAAGTACAGCGCCGCGAAGATCGGTATGTTTATATCTGGCGGAAGATCGTCAGGGCGGGACGGTAAATCTCACTGGGGACGTACAGGCTGTCAGGAACAAGGAGGATTCAAATTTGAAGAAAACCGCATAGCCATTCATGAGAATGAAGAATAAAGACCATCCCATACCCCTGCAATCGGGACATCAACTGAGCATGCGTGATTCTAAAGAGGGTTGCCTGCACATACCAGTATGCCAAGTACGGCCTTAAAGGGATAAGCAAGATAATTTTTGGGAACTTTGAACAAAACTTACTGGAGGGGGTTGTTATAAACGTTTTTAGTCAAATCGTATCCTTGTGCCTTCATCCCACGATCTGCGCCAGTCAGCACCACAAAATGTGGAGCGATGGACGAGTACTCACGGAAGAACACATAGGTAAGGTTGATCGAGAACCACCCAATGAATCCGCCGGTCGTCACAATATTTACGAACCAGTTGAAGACCGTTTCAGCGCCAGCAGACACGGCCATGAAAGACATGAGCGCAAAGACCGACTAGAAACGCAGAATCAGCGCCATGCTGCCGATCATTGGAATGGCGCAAACACACCGTCGCTAAAACGGCTGCGATGGGCAAACCGTTCTTCGTGGTGTAAGCCAGGAATTTGGGCGCTTGCCCTCGGATAGAGAGACCATAGAGGACGCGGGAACTGCAAAAGAGGTAGCTGCTTCCAGCGGAGAATGCACTGGTAAAGATGCCGGCATTGACGATATGAGGGAATGCTGCAAGTAGAGGGTTAAAGTGGTTAGGAGGTCCGCAAGGCTATTCACACCTTTTACCCCGGCACTGTTCATGGCAATGACGAAGGGAGACTGGGCGGCCGTGCCAACTCCTATAATACCGGTCGGTAAGTCGAATGTGTGAATCGCAGGAAATCGTACTGGCGAGGAGGTCTGGGTTGTCATACGCTACAAGCATTCCGACCATGAGAATTCCGAGCATCTGGAGGCATTTTCAGCGTTGAACAAACCATCGGAACAAATACACTGACGTAGAAAATCAGAATCCGGTAGAACACCCTCCGGACCGCCTTGGCAATGTTCCGCCGGGGGCTACGGAAGGTTAAGAAAATTACAGGGCGGTTCGCGAAAGGTCTACTTCTCCGTCTCCGAGGCAGCTATGCAGACGAGCTCCATGCCCTGGAACGAGAACGCCGCTTGAATGATGACGCTGAGGATCGCCAGGAAGCGATCAGCGCCGGCGTCTTCCACCAAATGTGCGCGGTTGACTGGACCAGGGTTTACCCAATGCTTGGATCTCGTTGAGTCGGAGTAGACGATACAACACGCAGGACGCACCTTAAATCCAATCCGTTCATGACTCGGTCCTCCACCAAGGTCGATAATAAGGCCCGCAAAGAGGATGATAATAATGAGGGTGACTAGAGACGAATTGGGCTAATGGTTCAAGTGAAGCTCGGAGACGCACGCTTTACGATGGAGAAGAAGAACTCGGCTGAACAAGCTCGCTTCAATATTGGAGGCTCATACATGGGTGTATCACTTACCTTCTCCAAAGTATCTGGAGGGTATGAGACGGATAAATGACAATGGAAACTTGCTACTTACCGCACGCCAAAAATATTGACTGCGCAGACCAAGATAGCGATGATCTATCCGGGCTTGAACAATACGTCTCCAAGTCGAGTGATAGAGACCCACCGCGGTATAGATAGCTGCGTGACTTGTCTGAAAACGCAGATGAGATTATTGTACTTGAAAAAGTAAAGGGAGGAATCACATTCTTGTCCCAGAAAGTCATCAGGATCACAGCCGCAGATATCTCGACAGGTACAGATGTCCTTTATGGCTATAAGTATTGGTGTTAAAGACAACACAAGTAACTTACGCGTTGGCGTAAAAATAGTTCTGATTGAAGCGTCATGAATAAATAATGTAGGCGAAAAGAACGAAAGCGCACCCAGCCGACAGCAAACCCGAATGCAGGATCGACCCACCGGGCCGCTGCAGTAATTTAGAATGATTGTTGTGGATAAGAGGGACAGGACCGACCGTAATGCGGGAAGGTACCCGTAATTGGCTGGGCGCAGTCGCAATAAGCAAGTATCCGGCTCTAGAAGTCATAACATACAGCCCAGGTGGTCATCTCCCCGATGCAACATAATGACCTGCCAGTGTCTTCAGCATTTCCGAATATAGATCGGCCAAACACGCACGAATAGGCAACCGAGCCAACCAATGTATATGCTATTAGCGCCCCCAGAGGACCAGCCACTCGGAGTGCGTTTCCGGACCCAAGGAACAGACCTGTCCCGATGGTTCCAGCAATCTGAGAAAGTAAGCCACTGGCAGACCGCCCAATAAGCCGCTCACAGCAATCCTAAGGAAAGTTAGAAATCGAAGAAGGTCTAGCGCGCAAGGACGCACATCTGCACATGCCGCTGCTTCAGCCGCCGTTGGACACGATCGAGGTCGTGAAAATCAAAGTCGTATCTGTCGTCGCTGGCCACAGTCTCGACGATTTCTTGAGAGGACTTGCTGGCCCGCCATTTTTTGTCCATGGTGCAAGAGTACAGAAGAAGAAAAAGGGATGGCGCGAAAGTAGAAGGAAAGAAAGGCGCAGATCAAAACCTTCGGCGGCGCCGCCCAAGTAAGTCGTTATCGCGTCCCGCGTGGGAATTTTGAAGGATTTATCGGCGCGGGTCGCTTCGCATTTGCATCAAGGGGCGATGCTTCGTAGCCGCTCTGAAGCATCTTGGCCTTGCCTTCCGAGTATCATTCGTCAGGATCCAGGCTCCAGCTTCAAGCTTGTAAGCTCGGCCTGTTCAACAAGGGGCTAGCAACTCCTTGATGTTCATCGCAAGTCATTGATTGCTCTATTGACAACATACCTGTTGCTTGCCTCCAACTGCACAGGAGAAAACTCGACAACCTGAGCATCGCGTCTCCTGCCTACCTCCGCTACCGGGAGTTTAATTTATGTTCTGGCTCTTGAATGCGTATTTCAGAGGACAGTGCCCGTTGGGTAACTTGAGTTTCCGCGCATTTCGGGTACATTTGAAGCTCCCACAGTTAATGTAGGCCACAGTTCCGGATTCTGTGTATGTTCGCGACTTGTTCAGCAACTGGGGTACCCCGGGAAGGTTCGCGGCTTATACATGCCTTACGCTAAGGAATGAGCAGAGTTCCGCGGGTGTAACGACTGGCATGACCATCACTGTGACTATCTTATCTTATCTATTTTGACCTTTTTACCATAACATGCTCCAAAATCCCCTCATACGCTCTCAGCCTCTTCTCGTTCTCTTCCAAGGACCTCGCTGGGGTTTTCGGTAGTTTTTGCATCGGTGCTCAAGTCACTACCAGCATCCTTCTTTCTGGCCTGTCCATTGCCGACAACCAGTCACGCGCCGATTTGCTTGCGGTCGCTTCTCCTTGGATCCAGAGGCTATCCGTGGTCGAGGAATCTTTCCTCGAAGGGTAACGTGTAGCTGCATTGTCGATTTCGACCTTCGCAATATACATATCCCTGCACGGATTTCAATATTGCAAGGTCCTTCTGTTTGCCCTTGCCACTCATTCGGCCTTCGTCTTCATTCACGGATGATTGGCTCGCTTTCAATCTCTCGGCACCAAGCGGTTTTCTACCTGCTTCCAATATCGTGGTGGGGTCTTCCTCGGCTCCATGTGTCTACTTGCCTCCTTCTCGCCGCTCCACTGGGTACTCTGGACAATGTATACATACGCATTGTTAACGGCAATCTGTCTGGCTCCTCTGTTTAACCACCTGTCCTCCTTTTATCCTGCCTTGGTCGCTACATGGTACTCCCCATTAGCTCAAAGCTCGGTTTGTGCTTACCAAACTCTTTTCGATTTCTGTTACTTATGCTTGCTTTAGGTCATTGGCCCCACAGTCATCATTCCCCTCGGAATACTAGCCCTCGGATCGTTCCTGGTAGGACTCCTCGATGTCGTTCCATTCACCGTTGCTTCGGTGTGCCATCGGCCTGTGCTCCTCTTGCACCTCCTGTTGAACTGCTTCTGTCTCGCGGCGACCATCGCCTTGTGCTCTCTTCTTGTGACATATTGGTACCTGATGCAAGTGTGCATCACGCATCCAGACATCCAGGACGTTCTCTGGCATCATTTGATTTTTACCCGAAGCTGGAGGAACGCCTTGCCAGTGGCACACTCAATCACGGTCAGAGATTACCGGCACTGGAAAGCACGCCAGATCGAGGCCTTGGATGGTTTCTCCTCCTGGCTTCTACGCCACTTTATGGCGGTATTCAAGTCCTGTGCGGAGACTTGGTGCAATATGGGTTGCTTCCAGAAACGTGTGTGTAGTCATTCTCCACGTCCACCTCTATTTAACTCACTGACTGCATGGCCTTAGGTCATTTGGCTCCCATCGTCGTATATTATGGCTACTTTTACGTCGTGAGTTATGTCCCCGGCATTCTCACATCTATACTTATTATCTCCGGCCATAGATTTTGACTGCTCGCAGGGTTCCGGAAGTAATCCGGAACTGGCGACGCCGTTGGTAGGTCACTATCTGGACCCTCTTTTCTCCCACCACCTGCAGACTCGGTTGAGAATCGGTTAGTGGTATGGGGCCCGGCGGCATTTGAAGGCCAGAAGGGGCGGTCAAAGCGGCGCTCGCAGCACAATTAAGGGAAACAACCACCAAGAATAACGAAGGGCCACGCGCAAAAGCTGCTGGTGCGGCGTAGGGAACATCGCCACCAAGCTCTCCCACTTCCGCCATCTCCTAATTACTTCCCGAAGACGGTGTTTGTCTGCAACGTGTATCGAGCTCTCGGCCTCCTTTTATCTCTCTGACAGCCTCTCATTATAATCAGTGCTGGCCCGCTTGGGTCATTCAATATCGCCAATGCTCCCCACACACTTTCCGACCGCGTAACTCAGGTTACACCCACAGCGGCACACATTGTGTCTTTTGCAAACCCAACCGAACCCTCTAACCATTCTGATTACTCTCTCTCTCTGCGTCGAATACCATTGTATACTATGTACTTTTATTCTTGTTTAGATGGTTCTTCTTCTCCTGGTTCCTCCTCCCTCCGTGTACATATATGTATCGCAACGTCAGCACCCTCGACATCGTGTATATGCCAGTACAAAAAAGCCACCAACAACAGCGACGGACCCGAATTAATACGTAGCAATCTATCCTATCTAAACCGTTCGGCGGTCGAAACACAAACCGTCCGTCGGAATACAACACACTGAACCCGACAGAAAGATAATCCAGCCATTACATACATATATTGTACACTTCCCATTCACGCCTTCATGTTTTATCATCGGCGCGGTTATCGGGCGCCTCGACTCGTGGCGTCCAGAGTCTGGTTTTTAGTCGTCACTGAGCTCAGCTCGCATCGTTTCGTTTATGACGTCGCCTAGCTCGCATCGCGCACACTCCCACCGGCGCTGCTCCCGCTCGCGGCTGTCACGGCGTACTCGTCCCCGCCGACCCAGCTGCGCCGGAAGCGGTTCCCGCGGTCGACCGAGCGCGTCGACGACGAGCGCCGCACGCCCGCCCCGTACTTGGACTGTGGCGGCAGCGACGGCGAGCGCAGCGCAGGGTTGCTGGAAAACAAAACAAGCCTGTCAGCACGGAACGAGAACGGAGAGAAAAGTAAGACAACGCACTTGGCAGCAAGCGTCGGGCCCAGCGCGAGGCGCGCAAAGTTGCTGGGGAAGAGCGGGTTGCCCGGCGCGCGGTCCGCAACGGGGTCGTACGGACCGTCGGACGCGGAGGACGACGCGACCGAGTGCGCGCTGCCGAAGGAGCCGGAGCGATGCAGGCTCCCCGACGAGCTCGAACGCACAAAGGCCGGCTCGCGCGCGGAGAAGGACGGCGAACGCATCGGCGCGCCCGTCGTCGCGGAGCGGATGACGCCCGGCGACGGCTGGGCCGCGAGCGTCGCGGACGTCGAGATGCGCAGGCCGTGCAGCTGCGGCGGCTCCTCGGCCTCGGCCTCTGCAGTGCTGGCGGCGGCGCCCCCCGCAGCTTCGTCCTCCTCGTCCTCCTCGCCGATGTCCCCGAGGCTCGTGGCGTCGCCGGAGAGGGCCGCGGGGAGGGACAGCGGCGGCGGGTGGGACTCGGCGGACGCGAGCACGGGCTCAATAAGCACCCCGCTCGCACCGGGCGCCATGTCGGTCGGCGAAGAGAATGTAAAGTATGTGTCGTCGTCGCGTGGCGTTGCCATCTGCGTCACGATGGTCGGGGTCGACGACGAGGTGGAGGTCGCACTGATCAGAGGGGGCGCCGCCGGTGGACGCGACGCGGTGGGCGACGAGCTGGCGGACCCGCGCTTAAACACGGGCGAATCCATCACCGCGTCCCAGTCCTCCCAGTGCCCCACAGACGTCTTGCCCCCGTCCTGGAGCACCTCGACGTCGCTCTCGCTGTCGTCCTCGAAGACGTCGTGGTACTCCGCCTCGGTGTACTCGACGTCGAGCTCCGGCGGCACGCCAAGCGCTCCCTTGAGACGCTCCCAGATGAGCTCGGAGTGCAGCAGGATGCAGCGGCGCGCGGTCTGCACCCAGAACGAATCGGACGCTTCCTCGCGCGTCGTCTCGGTCAGCCAGAGGGAGAGGTCCGCAAACGTCCAGTCCGCGGTGTTGAGGGGGAGCTGGTCGTTCTCGCGCGGCGCCACATGCTTCGGGAACGTCTGCGCGAGAAGAGCGAAGAGCTTGGCGGACGGCGGGGAGGAGAGGAGGGCCGAGACTTCGGCGGGGCGGTCGAGGAAGGGGAGGTACACGTCTGGCGGCAGTGGTGTGAACGTCGCAGGCGCCACTGTCGGAGAATAGGAACCCTGGGGCGAGCTGGAGCGTGGGTGTATGCTGGGAGAGTGCGAAGCCGCCGAGGTGACAGCCGGCGACGGCGGCACGTAGCGTGGGTTCGTGGCCTGTTTTGCGAGCTCCAACAGCTGCTCCGGCGAGAGACGCGGTTTCGAAAAGGATGAGCTCGATGTTGTGCGATGCGGCGACGCGGGGCGCAGACGAGGGGACCCGCCACCGTGGCTGGGCTGCTGGTGCGGTGCTCCAAACGACGAGAACGCGAAACTGAGCCGGCCTGATGGGGGAGGATCCGGGGAACCTGGGGAAGGCAGTGGAGTCGTCGGATTGCTCCCGATGCGCCTGTGGGCACGCGCCCGGGGTGATGGGGGCGTGTCAAGGGGACCAAGGGGGGTCGAGGGGGCCACCTGGGGCGGGGAAGTGACGCGCACGATGGTGAGGATGCTGGAAGACTCTCGGTTCAAATGGGCGTTCTTCGCGTAGGGGTCGGATGCGGTGGTCGAGCCACGGCGGGCGGAGAGTCTGCGGGTTAGACTGGTGCTGGTGGTGCTCATCGTGGTGGAGGTTGGAAGCAAGAGGGAAAATATAGAAATCACGATGTCGGGTGGAACAGGAACGCGGCGTACGTACACCCAGCTCCGCGTAACAACGATTCTTCGCACGCACGACGAGAATACAGCGCTCAATGCCCGTCTATGTTGCCACGAAACAGCATCGACTAGCTGCGCCAAGCGGTGGGGCGATAATTGCCGTCACCGCACCGTCACTGGCACACACCCGTAAACAACCGCCCGCGTCCAGATTGGGAAAAAAAGCATAAGGCTGGGATTTTGCAAGTCTCTTGCGGTATGCTTGGATGCGCTCAGCCTAAAAAGAAATATCCTCGCGCTCGAGGGCCATCTCTTTCGAGATCTCCTTTAGATTTTCTTTGGAGACGTCGGGGTCGTCGATTTTGGAACTTTGCTTGGACTCTCGTCTGGACCCAGTAGCCTACCGAGAATGACGAATCGCAATTTTTTGGGATGGAAGAAAAAAGGGACGCACGATTCCTCCCGCGCGGTTAATGGTGGTGTATATTCTACGGTTCGCAGAGTCTCTATGGGACGACCCGTGAAACTTGGCGACATAAAGATAAGTGGACATGGCATACAGCAGCTGGTCCTTTCCCGAACGGTACGCTTTGTGTCAGGCGACATTTCTTCGCGTGGGGGGGCCGGGACCACCGTGACGGTGGTCGGACGGTTGACCGGGTCAACGTCGAACGAATGGGACTGAGCGTGGGGAAGGAAAGAAAGAGCTGCACGGTCATTACTTACTCATCGACCGAATGCCAATCCCGGTTGTAGCCAGCTTCCCACCGAAAACGGCGATACAGTTGCTTCAACATCTGCGTTCAAATTTGCATCGCGATCCCGATAGGTAATCATCCCTCGCAGCCCTGATAGAATGCAATCGCGCGCGAACGTGCGCGGAGACGCAGCCATCTGAACCTGTAATATAAGTCTACCGCGGTCCGCAGCGGGCTGTTCTGACTATCAAAGATGCATCGGCGTAGCTTGATTTAAGCTTGATTTAATTTAATCCGAGAGATCTCGAGTGAGTTCCCAGAGCGCGCACAAGTAAGTGGCTTGCTTCTTTCGAAACCGGCGATGTAATTGCTTCAACAGCTTTGCGTCGTACCTCTCGTTGACTCAGGGAGGTAAGGGGATAATCACTCGTCTGGATGCCCACATTCCGAGTGGCTTCCGAATTCGAGTCGAGATAATAATGATCAAGAGCATGCTCGGACTTGGATGGCGACCGTGCAATATAACGTATACAGACAGCATTGTGGGCTGCCAATGATCCGACTCCCGAGTCGAGGAGTCCATCAAAGATAGATGGATCGGCGTAACTGGACTCCGAGTAGGTGATTCAATTTATTTTGGGAGATCGCGACCAGACGCCGCATGATGAGAGCAAGGACGAGATGAGGACTCCGCGGTGGATACATGTATCGGAGGCGACGTGGATCTACAACGCCAGGGGGGATTTTGGTTCTTGAGAGGGGCCGACGGCTTGAGTGATGAGCGAGAAAGTATCCAAAAGGTGGTGGTGTTCTGCGCGTGCGGGTGGATATCTCGGGGGTAAAAAGATAGGGTGGATTGCTGGTCAGTCGTATAGACGATATAGCATAAATAATACGCCATTGAGATAAATGAGAAAACGGGTGTCGTTGTTTACATCCGCCGCTCGTCGATATGGGAGTCTGGCAGTGTCGGTCTACGGGGTACGGTAGCATTACGGCGGTGAGGTTGCGAGCAGCAGCGGTAACCCACCTCATTTGATCACAGCATTTATTTCCTTCTTTGAACTTGAAGTACCAGCGGCCAGCTCCAGCCAGAATCGTGATCTGCGGAAATACAATTCTGGGATAGTTCCGTAATGATGATCAATTGTATGGCATGCCAGAACTTGGATGGCGATAAGATGGAACCGCGTTGAGCAGACGTGTGTCTCCGAGTCCGAGTCATGATCATGTTGAACTTCTAATACTTATAGCGCTGCGGGCTGTTCCAGAAGTCCATCAAAAATGGGTCGGCGTAGCTGGATTCCGAGTTGGTGATTCAATTTATTTTGGGACATCGTAAGCCAGACGCCTCATGATGAGAGGAAAGATGAGACGAGGACTCCGCGGTGATGTCAGAGGTGGCAGGCACAGGAGGTTCTAATCCACTTGCCAAGCGCTTGAGCGAGAAAATATCCATGGATGGCGTTCTGCGTCCGCGGCAGGCGGGTAAAGAAAGGTGGAAACGGATAGTACCTTTAAATGCCAAAACAATCGAAAGTGGCTGCGGTTGCGGCCCAGTTGTCGAACTTTGTGGTTGTGGTTGAAAAGTTGGTGGCTGTGTCTAAGGTTGAAACGGCGGCCCACCGGCCCGGAGCTTTGCAACATGCCGAACCATGCCGTTGCCAGCGGTGTGCGAATTTAATTTTAGCGCTTCGATGGATTGTTCTTATCCCTCTCAAAATACGACACTGACTCGGAGTTGCCAGCGTTACGCTTCATTCCCTTGTCCAAACTGGCACTTTACACGCGCGCCAGATATCTTGAGCTGGGTCTCTCGAAACTCGCTGCGGTGTGCTGCGGACTTTCTGCGGCCTCCCTCACCGTCGCGTGCTGCAATAAATCCTCTTTGGGTCCTGCCAACCGCGCCCTATAGCTTCGGATGCATTCGTTTCTGTGAGCCCTCGGACCTTGCCCGCGGCCACTCAAATTGCTTGGGAGTGTCTCACGCCAAAATAACCGTCAGTTTGGCATCGTTTCATACGCCTGCCGTCAACTGCAAAGTGATATGGCGGTTATTCCACAAGATGCATATCTATCGCTTGGCGTGGAGGACTCGAAGTCTCGGAGAACACAGCCAGCCGACGCCAGCCGGCTTCGACTATGATTTGCGACGGGATCACTGCCAGTGCAGCTTCTTTCTCCAAATAAACCCGCGAGTCGTACCCATCTGCACATACGCCACCGGGTGACCCAGGATCTAGCCGAACAGCGTGCAAACAGTCCATCATATTATCGAAATGAATGCCATGATGATCAATTGTCAACTGCTGTACATCCCTTGTACTCTCCTGGCTCCACCACTGGCGAGCAACAGTCGCAGTCCCTCAGGCCCCGGTGGTCCTCCTACACTCTCATTCTAACCCCAGCCGCTCGCTCTATCCATCCATGCACCATGCTGACACTTAACACCACAATTGACAACGTTAGCCCCCTGATCACCTACGAGCCCTCCGGGGCTTGGCGCTCAAACGAGTAAGTCCGTCGGAAGTAAACTCTCGTCCCGGGACCCACTAATGATACTTAGAGGGGGTTCTACCGAGACTTGGACCCAGAATGCGACGGCCACGTTCGCATTCCAGGGTACATGGCTCGCTGTCAACGGAACCAAGAACAAATCCCACGGAGCTTACACTGTTAAATTGGACGACGGCCCTCCTCGTCTTTTCAACGCCTCGACACCGTCCGACTTGTTTAAGACCCAAATATTCAACTCCGGCCCCATTCCTGCCGGCCAACACACCCTGATAATTTCGAATGTCGATAGTAGATGGGTGACCCTCGACATCGACTCCGTACGTTCGCCTGTGGCTCGTCCGCGATTGAACTCACTGCCGCTCTCAGATTTCCTGGTCCTGCGATCCCGCACAGAACGCTTCTGCCGGCGCCTCACTGCATAACTTCATGGTTGACGATACGGAGGACGCCTTCGCCTATGCCCCGCACGGGTCCTGGGACATGGATCTCCCGGCTTTCGGAGACTTCAGCGAAAAGACCGGACAGTGCGTAGAAAGTGCCCTTCCTTCTGGCTTGCCATTCACACACGTCACCAGCTCGACCTCCACGGATCACGCTTCTGTAAACTTCACATTTTCTGTGCGTGCCGTTTCGCTCCCATTCACCGTTCGGTGTTTGACGATATTCCCTAGGGTAATTTGCTTCACCAGATCTTGTAATACATCATCTTGACTCGGTCGCAGGCGATGCTGTGTCGATCTTTGGTACGACTGGGCCCGAGAATTCACAGTATATCGTCCATCGACAGGGACGGCCACCTCACCATTTTAATGCCACCCGGAATATTTATGTGTCGCAAGTCCTTCTGTATTTCGGCGATCAATTTGGGCCCGGGAACCACACTGTGACTCTCGCGAAACAAACTCCCGGGCTTTTCCAAATTGACTATGCCGTTGTGCATACTACGAACTCTCTATTGGTCTCTCCATCGTCAAGGTACCCAGGACTTCTCTTTCACGAATTCAAGCTCAATTTATTTGTAGCAGCGCACCCGTTCCATCTGGTTCAAGGCGGCCAGGGCCTCCGGTTTTCCCTCAGGACCTTCCTTCCCCTCCCACAAAGCTCCCGTAGGATAAAGCAACCCCTTCCTGCCCCCATATCCTAACTCCTCCGCAGAGCCGGCGCCATCGTCGCCATCGTTATCACCGCCCTCGCTTTCCTGATTCTCGTTGCTGCTCTTTGGGTGCGTTCTTTGTCCCCGATCCTATGCGCCTCGGAGTGTCCTCACAAGGCCCCAGCTTCTTCTACGGCGAAACAAAACCCTCTGGATGCGCCTCCAGCGCGGGTACATGGTTCAATCTCAATTCGACTCCGGATCCCCTCCCAACGGGGTCGTCACTCCCCTCCCTTACTCCACACCGCCACCTCCCCGGTCCGCGCCGCCGCAAACCGCCCGCTCCAAGACCACCTATATCCCCGTCAACGACGACGAGTCGTTCGAGGCGCCGCCCTTGGACAGAGCTTGCACCATGCAGTCCACCGCGTCCACTCTGGTCGCCGACCACGGATCGCTCATGACGCAGGTCGGCAGCCGGCGGCTCTCGTTGAAGGTCAGATCTCAATTATTATTATCATTTCGTATTTAAGCCCTTTCCAGCCGTTACAGCTGGCATCGCGATGGGGACCGGGCACACCAACGACCCAGTCCCATATTTCACGCACTCCGTCTGCCCGACATAATTCACGTTCTCTGTCTGCCAGACATCTGCTCCGGGAAGAATCCGCGTCTTACGGTACGGAGGGAGCGCTCGGAATTCAGGAGGTCTCCGAGGATCGAATCGAGGAAGTTTTACGACATCCAATAAGGCGGAATGAGCCTTCGACATACCCATGGCAGTCAGCTTTACCTTGAACGGAGTCTGTATTGTATGCACATCTTGGGACATTGTTGTAGACTTTTTTTTTTTGTATTCAAATCCTCTGTACATCATGATTGTGGAGTCGAGGCGAACGAGATGTCGAGGAAAGTTTTGCCGAGGATAGAAAAAGGACAGAAAAGCAAAAAAAAAAAAACAGAGTGGCCATCGTGGGGGTCGAACCCAAGACCTTCGCGTTATTAGCACGACGCTCTAACCAACTGAGCTAGACGGCCATATATGATGTTAAGATTATAGAAATAGATTCGTAAACAGTTCATTTTCGAGAGCCTTTTTTTCAGGAAGAACGCCCGCTCCTGAATCCCTGGAACCCTCTCAGTATGCTTCCCCGACATCAAGATCAAGGCCGCTATACTAAACTGTTTCAGAATTGGTACAGTCATTTCCAACGCTCATCATGTCTATCCGCAAGGTGAACACCTCGTCCTCCTTTCGTGAACTGCTTCTGGTATACATACAGCTACAAGACTGTGACCCAATACCACGCGATTCGACGTGAATCATGACGTTGTCTTAGGCTCGTCACCAGTCTGCCTACGGAACGCAACAAATACGGCGCGCACTGTTACCGTATCCGTAGGGTCTTTGTTCAATATCCTCGTGCGATCAAGGCCAGCGCCCCACGCGCCGCGCCGCCTCGAGCGCCACCTTTTGTACTCCCAGACCCTCGACCATATTCATATCCATTCACTGAGGGCCAAATGTCAGCCAATTCCCACATAGTTAATAGCCTTACAATATACTGTAGATGTCCACTGAGGTTTGTCGAGTGGTCCAATAGTAGAGTCCGTATAAGCGAGCGTCTGGCCTCGGCGAGCCGCAATGTTATTTAGTTCGGCTCCAACGTTGTTGGGTTCGCAGAGTTGACACGTAAACTCCTTGGGATTGCCGACACAGTCGCTATGGCTCCACAGCTTGCATGCCTGGCACTTGACAGTCGGCCGCGAGCCGGGATCTACCAATGAGCTGGATATTGAGTGCGGATTAACTAATTCACGTACCGGGGTCGCCACATACACACTGAAACACTTCATGGACACCCACGACCTGGTGGCAAACAGCGCAAATCTCCAGCGGGCTCGGCGCATCACGGGAGACCACAGCGCTGTCGCGCGTCGTGGTTGCAAGCGTGACCTCTTCACGAATGTATCCGGCGCAGCGGTGCGCACTTCGGCCATCGCTCCACATGAATTTATTGACAGAATATAGCTTCATGTCGAGATCATGAGAAATTCGGCGGGCAATGGTGGCCAAGGTTTCCTGTCCGCGCTCTATAGTTCGCCAGACGTACACCCGCAGTGGCTGGACGGGAGGTTCGTCGTCTGTGATGTGTGGCGCCGACGGTGATTCCGAAGCTGAATTCACTGAGTTTGCTGACGACTTGTGAGGGGCGGAAGGTGGGAGGGCCAGAGCGAGAACCACGGGATTCCTGTCGATATCCTCATCTGCGCCAGATGCGTCAGGAAATTATGTGGTTGTAGGAACATCAACTCACTGTGCAACACGCGATTGGCGGACCTCAACACCTTCATGAAAACCGTTCAACGTTCAAGAGGTAATCCTGTTGAGACTATAACGCGTACCTTTTGACACAGTGCATTGAAGACATCCCAAGAGATGGTGGTGTCATCTTCCTGACGTCGGTCTTCGGCAAAAGTGCCCACTGATGATGTTCGCGGGTTGACACTGATCAAGAACCGGTCGTTGCGATCAAGTAAAATGTCGAAGTTCTACCGCAGTCAGAACATTGCCCTTTCAATAGAAAACGTACTTACCTCTACTCCTAGAGACGCCAATGATATCCCTTGAACACTAAGATGGTTCATGCCTGCCTGGAAGGTGATTCAGGACATTGAGAATTCAATTACACTGTCAAGCGACACGCTTTGAGACTTACAGAGAGACCTGCGACCTGCAGCTAGGGTGAGGGGATGTAAGTCGTATATATTGCATTGGCGCACCATTTTGAATCCCAGAGTGACGCTCCGCGTAAGATCGTCCTTGAGCGCAGCCGCAAGTGGGCCTTCCGCAGTCCTCCAATGAGCTGGGAGATATGTCATGAGCCCAAGGATTCAGCGTAACATGAAGACCCCAACCGTCCTCATAAGCGATAAAGTTAATCAAGGAACCGGGCGACGAAACACCTTCAATCCGCAGCACGTTTGGATGTCTGCAGACAATGAGTTAGACGATACGACTGAATCGGGCTAAACCTACATGAGCCCCTTCGAAAGTGTAACCGTTGATTCCAACAGCCTATGTACCTCTCGAACAGTTGGACCCGCATTGAAGACTTTCACAATGACAGCGCGGCCTTTGACTTCCCCAGCATGGAGGAAATACCCGGGGCCGCTCCCAAGCTGAAGATTGAGTTTGAGGTGTTTGTCTCGAATGACCTGGGGAATATCAGCCCCTTCTCCCTCCGAAATGTAACATTTACGGACCTTGATTTTCTCGCGTCGGCGGCGTTTACGCGTGGGTTCTTCTATAGGAGAACCGGTGACCATGACTTTCTCTCCCGTAGAAGGAAGGAGAATCCACCTTCAATCCCTTCTCGATTGCGCTTTTTCCCGTAGATGTGGATGATGTTTTCGACTGCGTTGATATTATAATTCATGCTGGGGGCCTCCCCAGCACCCCCAGCACCACCTTGTATACCTCCCTCTCCCCCCTTGCCTCCTGCGCCTCCTGGCAAGAATAAGACATGATGTTAGTCCCCACTCAATCTTCCTCGCACCGGAGATGTAGTTATTCACTGTTTGGGATTCGCCAGGCATGGCCCTGAGTTAGTCTGTAGTTAACCGCGCGATCATGTACTGGTGGCCGCGTTATTACAAATCATCGGAGTTTTAAATTATTCCCACGGCTATTCCCTTTACTCTCCCATCGCGTCTTTGCATCTACCGGCTTCCCTCACCCTCAGCCGCCACTCATGGCACCTCTGAATCGCTGGAGCGACCCTAAGGAACACCATACAATACCTACAATAGTCAAAAAGTGTTGGAAGTCCACAGTCACACGAGAGTTGCGCGGAGCAAGGATATGTAGGGCAGGAACGGTATGGGGAGTACAGAGTGCGATGGGGGATGAAAGCTAGGGTAGCATATGGATACCAAGAGAATATATGAAGAGATCGACAGTCCGCAGTAATACGACGGAAAGGGGGGGAGGCAAGGCGACGCGTGAGAGGCCTAATTCAACACTCCCACTGGCCAGTCGCGCGTCCTACATGACGGGGAAATACAAAATTAGCGAGTGGGAGCGATGGTGGTAATACAACGAGCAGAAGGAAGACAAAACGCAGCCGAAAATGCTCCCACTGGAGCGAAAAGCCCATGAGAATGAGTACGTCTCGACGGTGTTGGCGGCGGCGGCGCGAGGAGCGACAGCGACGAGCGGTCCGTGCTCAGGGAACTCGTTCTGGTAGTGTCCCAACTTCTGGCATTTGAAACAAGTGACGCGAGACTTGTCGCGAAAAGTACGAGCGGCAAGCGCGGACGTCGGGGAATGGCGTGGTAGAAAATTCCGACTCCTGGCGGACTTCTTCGTTCAACAAACGGCCGATGACGAACTCGAGGTTGGCCTTCTCGGCATGCGAATCGAGCGTGATGAGGAGCGTGTCGTAGGCGGGGAAGGGACATGAGAAGTGTAGCGATGATCTGCGCGTCCGACACCTTGTCGTTGTAGATGCGACCGAGTTTCTCGGCATGACCACGGACCGCTGCGATGTGAGGGCGCGTAGTCGAAGTTTCGACTGGCTTACGAAGCGCGTAAAACTTCCTCCACATCGCCACCACCCCTCCCAATCCCGAGCTCTGGTGTGTTTCTCGCAACCTCTCCCACATCTCAACAGGGTCCTCGTCGAAGTCGCGGACGTGCGCGAGATGGGACGGGTCGAGGCGCGAAATGATGGTGGCGGTCGCAACATCCCGCTTCGTAGCCCAAACCTAAGCACTCGGTCATATACCACAGGAACGGCTCCTCTTTCTTGTTGAGACCGGCAAGCTCTTCAATTGAGAACTTGACGTCCTCCCAATCCACAACGTCCGCATTTTCCGTACGGCCATCGCTTGTTGCTCGCAGATGGCGGCGGCTTTGGGGATCTGAGCGATTTTTCGCGTGCGAGCTTGCCGACTCGTTGGTATATGCGATCGCCGACGACTTGTGATTGAAGATGAGGGGGATTATATCGGCCATGGTGGTCGCGCATCGCCCTCGTAGAAACGCACCCACGGCCTGCCTGTGACGTCTGGTTCTTTAGTCCTTCTCTTTGCGGCTACGAAGATGGAAGAGTACAGAGAGCAACTCTCCGAGACTGTCAAGCCGTAGGTCCGCAAGACATCATCCATTTTGCACCATTGAGAGCGCTTTTGGGCTCGCAACGAGACCTGAGTGGATGCAGAGGAAGAAAATAGGACAGTGGGACTGGTGGAGGAGGAACCAGAGCCACGCGCACGAATGGATTCAGGGGATGGGATTTCCAGCGCCGGCGGCTGTTTAGTGTACTTGCGAGCACGTTTCACGGCTTGTTGGGAGAGATTCCCGTCCATTTACAGACATCAGTCGAGGTTCTGAGTGATTATACGCGTCGATTGTGGTGGATGCAGCTGTAAGAGATGGTAGAAACGCGAGAAGACGCGTTGGCGCCACTTGTGATTAACGTGGGAAGTTCTTTAAAACTCCGATGATTTGTAATAACGCGGCCAGCGATCATTGCCACGACCTTTGCAACAGACTATAACTTCAAACGAGGTACGAGTTGGTATTGTTATAGCGTCTGTTTAGAAGAGACTAGCCCTGAGTGGGGATCGTCAGACCCAGTGAAAACCCCGTCTTGGCCGGTATCCTGAGGTATCGCGCGGTCTAGGTAGTCTCCTGAGGCAGAGTAGACAGGGTCAACTTTCGCAAGCTCAAGATACCATCAGATAAGGAATATCCCGAGCGACGAGGGTTTAAAGGATTATTATCTCTGGGAGACTAGACACCGCCACCGCATCTCGGTCCGATCGCCGTCATCCAGTCGTTCCATGTTGCAACCCACAAACGCAACTGTCTCCCGCAGCTCCCGCTATGAGGTCGTTCATCCCTACGCTATTTGGTCGGCAGCGCGTCATCATCGTTCGCCCTGCCTGGGTAGAAAGCCCTTAGCGTTCATCTTCGAATCCCTAAATCGTCCGACGTAAAGAGGGCCTTTCCTACCCACCAATGCTTTGAATATACACAGCATGGCTAAAGCTCTGAGAAGTCTATCGGCCGTGGCGGTTCGGCCGGTAACAAGCGAGGAAAGAGTGTGTTTTCATCCTGTCTGGCCAGAGAGGCGACTTGTCCTGAATCCTATGACAATATTGATGTAAGCTAGACGCCAAGAACCCAATGTATGTATGAGATGCTACAGATGAGTGGTAATAAATACAGACGATGCAGATAAATAGACAACATCACGAATGTGAACGATAAGCAGTCATTGGTCGTAGTTGAGGTGAGTGCGGGGGAGACGAAGAGCTAAAGTACGTTGTGGTGGAAGGGCTCGCCAAGGATCCCGGAAGGTAGAGCGGGATGGTCGGAATGAGCTCGAAGACATGTTGGGCAACAGCTCTGGGAGCGGGTCGGCCAGGTAAAGGTGGTGGCTCGGGGGCATTCATAACTCCATGAACCCGTGCTTCCTGAAGAACACCATTCCGGTGGTCGGCAAGATTCTGCTCGTTGTTATTGGAGGCTTGACCACGGCCATCCCATAAACAATGCATGTCGTTCCCAGGAATGATCTGCGCGAGCCGCCCAGTCTCGACATCGCGGACTTCGATAAAACGACTATCGAACAGGAGGATGTAGGGCGCATGGAAGGCCACCCGCTCCGCAGTTCCTACAATAAGAAGGAATCAACAGAAACTCATCTGAAGACAAACAAGCCTTACCTTCCCATTCAATCGTGCCTAATGGTCTGCTGGGGCTAGGATCGCCGTGCTTGTTGACATACAGACCGAATTCTGAAGAAGTCCTTATAAGTACAACCGACGACAGCGACAATCGACTTTACCGTTGTAACATAGGAGGAACTCCTCGTCTGAGCATCGGAACATGCCCAAAGGGCGACATGCTTCACACCGTTTGGCCAGATTAGCCAGCCGCGGATCTTCCCGCTGAGGTATGGTTACGCTCTTGAAGCTGCGATCACTGTTAGCACAGCTTTGTTCTAGTCAAGAAAACACTTACTCCAACAGATCCATAATCTCGAAGCCCTTAGTACACAAGATGGCGATTCTAGCTTTCAGGAACATTACATCGAAGGATTCGGATGGCAAGAAAAAGTCCCTGTAGCTCCTGAACCAGTCTGATTTGGGCTGTCTGAAACCGAACCGGCTTGTTATGCCCGCAGGTGCTTTCGCTCGTTCGTTGATCTTGTCTATGATGGGCTCCACGACGTGAAAGATGCTGTCGACCTAGGTAATTTACAGGATTAGGATTCGTGGACAAAATGATGGCAGTTTTTTTCACATTCTTCCGCTTCATGAAGATCACTAAGGTGCGGCCGAGGAGCGAGCCCACACTGAAAAATTGGACGTTCCCGTTCAATTTCTGTGGTGTCTGCGTAGCATTCGCGCTTTGCGGAGATGACGGAACCAGGGCTTCGATATGGTATGCGAACAACGACTGAGGAAACGTCAGTATTTCATTGACATCGAACAAGGAGGACGAACCTTATCTGCGAGAACCAGGAAGATCCCAAAGTCTTCGAGCATGGCGCATTGTGTTACCATTTTCAAATGAAGGACGCGCCGCATAGCTGGAAGAAGTGAAATAAACGAGACTGCGAAGGCAAGAGAACAAAGCCACGCACACCGAGAGTCATGACGGAACCCAATCCATACACCTTCGGCGCATCCGATAGCAACGAGTCCACGGCCGTCCGTAGTATCTATGCGGTTAAATGAGCAAGCCCCGAAAAAGCAGAAAGAACGAAGGGTCTCGTACTGAAAGGGACTGAACACGTGACCTTGCCCGTCAACGAATTCTCGTGGTATGCAGGTGCGGTCGGAGGCGTAACCAGTGACGGGACCAAGAACGTATCGGTGCTAAGCGTTTCAATCTCGAAAACCTTGTTCGACTCTTGCACGACGCGTCGTAGACCGAGCGCTTCCTCCAGTTTCTGCTGCCACTCTGCGCGCGCCTGTGCCGATTCCGCGTAGAGGATATGGGACCCGCCGGCACGCGCGTTGTGGTGGAGCGTACAGGGATACACGAAGCGTGAATCCGCCGGTGCTTCGGCGACGCCCGCGTTGTCTCCGCCCACATAACGGTCGCCGCGCAGATTCCGGAGGAGGCCGGTCCCACGCTGTGTTGGCGGATCAGTGAAATTGACCAGCGTGAGCAAATCCAAAGGAATGGGCTGTTTTCAGTGCATCAGCTTGTATTATATACCGACTGAGCAGTAACATACTCTTTTAACAACGCTGTATTTTGTAACACCGTCCTTTTCTTTGGGTTTGGTCATGACCACTGGAATCCAATCAGATACTATCCATATGAGAGGGGAAGCACCGACGATAGTTATCGAACAACAAGACATATGTTTCGTTCCAAGTCCGACCGCTCTCAGGTTGCCGCAGTAACTTCCCAGCGCAAATCAAAGACCGGTTTTCATCGAGCAGGTCCATGTCCTGGGGGAGATTAGCGCGCGCCAGCTGCCTACGGTCAATCATGAACATACGATCCATTCGCCCGGCTTGAAGATGATGTTCGAATTGTAACGCCACAGCTCAACCTTTTGCTTCGCCGAGCCCACTCCAGGTTCGCTTTCTTTCCCCAGCGCTTTGATGATCTCGAGCAGCTGCGGAATCGTATGCCGATCCGTGTGGTCCGGCGGCGTCTCGTCCAATATCGATTTCAAGAGCAGCTCGTAGCGGAGCAACCGCGGGATGGGCCGGTTGATGAAGTTCTTCATATCCAGCCGGTGAGCGTCCGGGTGGCGAATGGAAATCTACCGCAGTCATCAGTTCCATGAATCGATTGCATCAGGATAATAACAACCTCGACGAACGCCTTGAACGCCTGATTGTTCGCCATCTCGTCGTCGATGCGATACGCCGCAATGGGATAGTTGGGAATGTAGTCCAGATACGCCTCGCGGAAGTTGAGCGCAGCGTCGAGGACGGGCTCAGTGATGCTCCGGATCCGCGGGTGCTGCTCCCGCTGAATCTCGTGCAGCTTTTCGACGAGGCTGCGATGGTGCGCATGAAGGTGCGCGTAATTGTGAAACACATCCTTTATAAACTGATCCAGCCGGTCCGTGGGCACTATCGGCGGGTCTGCATTACGCAACGGGCGGATGTACATCTGAAATAAAAACATCAGGCACCAAAAGTTAATCACTTAATCACACGCACAACGTCGATATTCTCCAAATCCTTGACATACGACATCTCACCCTTGATCAGCTCAAAGATAATCCTACACGCAACCGTCAGCGCCATAATTAATGAGTAACGGCGTGGTCTCACGATTGGCGCTTCGTCTCCTCCTTGCGCATCTCCTGCCGGATTTGCGCCGAGACGAGATCGTGCCACTCCCACTTGCCCGGGTTCCCTTTCCCCATGGCGGTCTGGAACGTCCGCAGCTGCGCGACACTCTGCAGGTTCTTGATCGCGCCGATCGCCTCGAGCAGGTAGTCCGCGTCCGGGTTCCCCACCGCCGTCTCGTGGTATATCGCCTCGAGCAGCACCGGGTACTTCTGCAGGTGCTCCGACGGCCGGTTCAGGAAGTGCTTCAGGTCCATGCGCGACCCCGTGCGCACGGAGTGTCGCGAGCAGCGCTAAAGGAACGGGATCAGCTCTGCACCAAATAACGGCATGTGCGGCGCACCTCGATGAACAGCCGGAACTGCGGGTTCACATCCAGCTCCTCCTTCATGCGCTTCTCCGCCAGTGGATGGTGGCCGACATAGATGGGATACGCGAGCCGGAATTCGGTTGCCGCGTCCAAGAATATGTCGCCGATCCGTTGGATGACGGGCGCCTGCTCGCGCTGCCGCACGTACACGACCTCCAGCAACCGTCGGTTGCACTCCCGCAGATCAAGAATGTTGCCGAAGACTTCGTCGATGAAATCTTCGAGCTTGTGCGGCGGGGTGATGACGGGCGGGTTGGCGGCGCGCAGCGGCCTGATGAAAACAGACTCGACGATGTCGAGGTCCTGCAGGTACTGTTCCTCTTTGCTGATCAGTTTGTGGATGATGCTAGGAGCCTCGTGAGTTTCGCGCAACACCGCACAAAGAACAACGCACGTCTGACGGTTGATCTCGCTGTCCGGCAGCGAAACGATGACCTCCCGCGGGACCGTTTTAATCCACGCCTCCCTCACGGGCCCCACCGGCGCTTCCGACGGCCCAGGTATTTGGAAGATAATCGAATTGCCCTTCAGATACATGAGTGGCTGACTGACAGACGTGGTTTCGCCTCACCTTGAGCGGACACGAATACGAGTAGCACGGAATACCCTCCCCGCAGCTCGGGGAGTAGCACTTGGTCAACATCGTGACTACTGCCGTAGGAAGCTCTTCCCTGTCCGGAGCCGAGTCGGACGCGCCCTCGAGGTCGTCCAGGAACATGTACACGTCCTCCACCCCATCCTGCAGCACGCGCCCGCCCCACTCTACCTCGTAGAAGAACAGCTGGCTCTGCAGGCTGCGCGCGACCTGCAGCGCCGCCCTGCGGTCGTTCGTCGAGATGCCGTGGTTTATGGCCAGGTCCCGCTGGATCTGGGATTGGATCGTGGTCTGGAAGGAGTTAAATTTGCGTGCGCGACGGTATTCTCAATATGCCACGTACCACCACGTCTTTCCCCGTAAACGCGCGCGGATATGGGATGCTGCCCTTGACATGCGTGCCGCGCGGGACCTTGTCGCGGAACTGGACGGCGACGTGTGAGAGCAGCGAGAAATTGATGAACCGCGTTGGATCGTCCTCCTCCTCCTCGTCCCAGTACTCTCCTCCTCCGCGTCATCATGCAGCTCGAGCGGTCGCCGATCGTTTTCGTTGTAGTTGGAGATGACTTGGAGCAGGTCCGTCGGGCTGCGCGAGACGTTGCTGGGGCCCGCGACGTTGGCAGGGGATTCACCGAACGAGAAGAAGGGGTCCGCACGCGGATCGTCGGGGTAGGAATAATCCTCGACGTAGCCGTTCTCGTGATAGCCATTCGCTGAAGCACGTCGATTTCAGTTTAGACTGAGAAGTGGAAGGACGTACGTGAAGATCTCGATGAAGTCGAGGTCTGTCCATAGCGTTGCGGGGAAAGAGTGGTGGTGTACCCATTGCTCCCATTAGTGTTACTGCTCCCCTGGAAGCCGACGTCGTCCGGCGGGGTCGAGGAACTAACACTCCGGGCAGGAGGCGCGGGCGGGGCCAGGGGTCGTGGTGAGGGCTCCCGGGAAATTGGGCGTTGATAGGAAAGCTCGGTCTCGACCGGGGAGTCCCAGTATTCGAGCTGGCTGGTAACTGCCGATACCGGGCTCAGCATTCCGTCCGGGTATGGCATGAGTTGAGGGTCGGTGCCAGACACCATTGCGCTGCCAATGGACCCTAATGTATCGGCGCTGAAAGGCCTGGGAGGCGGGGGCGGGGGCGGTGGTGGTGGTGGGACGTCCGGCGCGTTGGGAGGCATCTGGAACGCAGGAGGCGCAGACACGAATGAGCTGGCAACGGAAGGCGAGCCGGAGGAAGCGCTGGGGGGGCGGGGAAGCGGTCGACGGGTTTTCGCGGCTGGTTGAGCGACGATGGCCGTCGCGGCCGAGGTAAGTGAACCCTGCGTCCTTGTTGGAGGAGGAAGACTGCCGTGCCCGTGCGTATCTGGCCAACTATCAGCAGAAAACATGGGTCGAGGAGGAGGATTAATACAAGACGTGTGCTCGTCGGGTAGCATTGGAGAGTCAAGGGTCGCCGTCATCGGGTAGTCGTCGGCCATTCTTGTGCCATTCGCGTGGGGTCCGGTGAAGCTAGACCATACTTCCTGGTAGAGGTCGTCGAGTTCACCATCGCTCATGTTGACGCGTAAGGCGTAAAAACGGCGCTGAACAAGTCTAGAGTAGCTCGGAAGTTAAAGCAGTGACCTGCCAACTACGAGATAGCCGCCGTTTCGTGCCGAGATCCAAATCAGGAAATTCCCGAACGGCGAAGTTGCGGCGAAGGCAATAGAGGGTTTTCGGGGCGCATTTGGGAGGAGGAAGAGTTATGTATAGCCAGTGGTTGCGTGTTCCGAAACGGGGAAGGACTGAAAAAAAAAAAACAAGAAAATAAGCATTTGAATATGCGATATGGGACAGATAACTGGCGGCTCGCATGTTCAGTGAGCTTAATTGCATGACACAATGTCACCCCAGAGGGGATTAATGTCCAATATGCAAGTGGGAAGATACCTGCGCGAACACAGTCAATATTCAAGGAGAAATTCATAACCACTGAGAGACGATGGCCGCCTCAATGGGCCCCGGGGAACCCATTTCGGAAGAAAACTGAGCGAAATGTCGAATGAGAAGGATTGAGGGAAGCAGACATGAATAAACGAGTTCAAGTTGGAAGCGCGACGCGTTGTGGGTCTCTGTTTGTCCGCTTCCTTGCGACTAGCCAGTGCTCAAATTGGCATTCGTTCACCGGTGTGCCCTGCTGTCCACCAGCATCCCTCTCTGCAACGGGTATAGCTCAACCATACCGTTGCTGTGTCAGAAAATAAACCTACACCGTCGGAAAAACTCGAGCCTCTCACCCCAACTACCTACCAAGTTCTTTCAACTCCGTATGGAGGCAGAAGCATCTACCAGCGGCTCCAACCTCAAGAAAACCTCGTCCGTCCACGACGTCGCAGCTGACGCCCCTCCATTCGGCTCCAGGTGCCTCCCCACCTATCTTTCTTTACCTTTACAGTGAACTCACCTCGCTGCCAGATTCCTGACAGACGAAGCGCAGGTGTGGAGTAAGAACGCGTGGGACCACGTCCCGCCCCCGGACCACCAGGGCGATATCATCGCTGCGTCCCTGCTGAAGCAGCGCAGCGCCCCCGTGCCCGAAGACGAGCGCGCAAAATACAACCAGCAGCCCGTGCGCCAGTGGTACGTCAACATGCACGCACGGAACCTCGCCAAACGAACTCGTTCACAGGGACATCTTCTACCGGCTCAACTCGAGCAACTTTTTCAAGGACCGGAAATGGTGGGATCCAATCCTCGTCCGCCATCGGCGCTGACTCTCTTGCTTAGGCTCCACAACGAGTTTCCTGAACTCCTCGCCGCCGCAGACCCCGATGTACGCTTCCTCTCGCCATCCCGCGCACCCTAGCTAACCCACGCCAGGCAGGGCCAATGACGATCGTCGAAGTCGGATGCGGTGCGCCCGTCGCCGCCTGCCCGCCCCCCGCGTACTGACGCGCCTGGGCCAGGCGCCGGCAACGCCGTCTTCCCCCTCCTCGCAGCCAACCGCAACCCCAGTCTAGCGCTCCGCGCCTACGACTACTCCAAGAACGCCGTCAAGCTCGTCCAGGTGCGCCTCCCGCGCTTCTCCTTCACCCCCCAACCAAATTCAAATCCAAATCCCAGGAAAATGCGCTGTACACGGCGCCCCCGGTCGGGACGATCGAGGCGGCCGTCTGGGATCTGACCTCGGACTCACTGCCCGAGGGCGTCGCGCCCGGCAGCGCCGACATCGTGATCATGGTGTTCGTCTTCAGCGCCCTGCACCCCGACGAGTGGGTCAAGGCCGTGACTAACGTCCACAAGGTCCGTTGCACATCCCCAACCTGTTCATTCTTATTTATATATTTTGACCGCAGATGCTGAAACCCGGCGGACTCGTGCTGTTCCGCGACTACGGCCGGTACGACATGGCGCAGCTGCGGTTCAAGGGCAACAGACTACTTGACGACAATTTCTACCTCCGCGGCGACAAGACGCGTGTGTACTTTTTCGAGATGGGTGAGCGGCTTTCAGTTTCGTTGCTTAGTTTAGAACGCCGACCTCCCACAGACGAGCTGGCTTTACTTTTCACGGGTGCTCGTGCGCAAACTTCGCAGGAGCCAACCGTTGTAACGGAAACGGAAATCGTCGAAGACGAATCCGAGGATGGGGGGCTCTCACAAACAACAACTGAGGCCATCGAAGAAATTCCTCCTTCAGAAGTCGCATCAACGCCGCAGCCTCCACAAATTCACCCGAATCTACTGTCATCCCCACCACCTGCGTTGTTTGCCCCAGAACAACTCGGCATCGACCGCCGCTTGCTCCTCAATCGCAAGCGCCAACTCCGGATGTACAGGGTCTGGATGCAGGCCAAGTTCCGTAAACTCATTGTACCCGACAGTACCAACGCAGACTGAACATTGACCGCTCCGGAGATATTCATTTGATTCGCATACCAAGCAAAGATGAAAACGGACGACAGGGGCGTGTGCCCCGGACTGAGATAACTTCAACCAAGACAAGTAGAAAGCAGGGCGCGCGCGTTGAATGCACAGGGGACTGTGCACGGGTTCTGTAGGCAGAAAGCATCAGTCAGCATATCACCGGAGGACCTACATTAACGACTCGGCCTACACAGATGAAACGAGCAGCAATACAGACGGCGGCACTCACTCTCATGCGGGCGGTGGTGGCGGCGGCGGCGGCTGGGCTGGGGCAGCACCGGCAGGGGCCGGGGCGGCTGGTGTGGCAGCAGGGTCCCCGCCCTGCGCGGCGTAGTACTGGGTGTACTGCTGCTGCTGCGAAGCAGCCCACTCCTTGAATTGCTCGGAGTTGACGTCGTAGCCGTATGCAGCCCTGGAATACATTAACGGGGTGCAATTGCGGCTGAATTGAAGAGAACGCACCAATATGCGGCGTACGCGTCTTGGTCACTGGCAGCGGGCGGACAAGCGCTACCGTCGGGCGGCGGAGGGGGTTGGTCGCCTGGTGGCGGTGGTGGTGCGCCCGATGGCGGTGGTGGTGCAGGGTAGCCCTGAAGATTTTGTTAGCATAGAACCAGACCAAAGTGAAGATAACCTACCGATGCCATGGCGCTGTAAGCGGCGTACTGCATCTGGGCTTGTCGGAGCTCCATCTGCTCGTGCTGCGCCGCCATCGCCACTTTGGCATGCTCAGATCGTACTACTAGAAGGAGGTCTTCTGTCAGCACTTTCGCGCGCGCGACCTGGCCTTCTTCAGGGCCGCTAACGAATTGTGAGCAAGGTGCTTGAATATAAAGTTGAAGAACATACGTTATGTGGATGTACAACGGCTCGTCGCTCTCCCGACCCGTCTCCTGATCGACGAAACCAGATCCTATGCCTTTTATCTGCACGCGGGTCTGCGTTTCTTGTTGGATGTACTTGACAAACGAGCCCTGGACATACAGGTTAGACAGGGTACTGCAGCGGACGGACGGGAAACGCACGCTGGGTCCAACTACCTTGGCCCGGATGTTGAAGTTACGGACGCTTTCGAGGCCGACCGGAAGTTTTTCCTCGGGCCATTTCCGCTACAACGAATGTTAGACGAAGCAAAGTATAGAGAAACCGAGACACACCTTTTCCTTCTTCTTGTCCTCGACAAGACTGCCCATGTCAATAGCTATGTATTCATTAATGGTGTCGATAGTCTTTTTGAGGATCTCGGCCGATCTGGCGGTGACATGGAGGTACAACGGTGGGTCCTTGTCGGTCGCCTTGCTCCGGTCCGGATACCAGACGCCCTTCGTGCTCACGGAACCACCAGCCTCCTCCCGGATCTGGTCTGTATATTAGCGCCTCCGAAAAAGTCAGAGGGAGAATTGAGCCGCACCTGCTGCTGCGTCGATGCCTTGGTGAGCATGTACCGATTCCGAACATCGTTTATGTCGACGTCCTGGGAGAAGGCCTCCTCCGCGCCCAGTTCACCGAATTGTGCGGCGATTTTCGAGGCGATTGCGGCTGCGCGCGCGGCTGCCTCCTGAGCATCGGTACTCAGTTCTAGTTTTTTCGGCTCTGGCCCCTCCTTTGCGTCCTTTGCGTCTGGTGCAGCTTGGTCCCACTTGCGTTTTGAAGACATGCTGGTGGTGGGTGAGGAGAGTGAAGATGAGTCGGGTCACACAATCGGTCACAACTAGCTGCTGAGCTGCGACGTTGCTGCGACGTTGACTTGGTATAAAATGTCCTTCAAACGCCACAGATCGCAGTCGGAGGCTTCGTCTTCCTCATCCACATCGGCGACGGCGCCCCCGACCTCAAAAGCCCAACGTACGACCCCTGGACCGGAGGCTTCATCGTCCACGGTGCATCCGCTACTTTGTACACTACCCCCAGTCTGCAACCACAATCCGACGCCTATTGCTAATGCAAAGGACCTGGAGACGCATTACGCGACTTACCACGCTCATGTCTGTGAAGAAAGTGGCTGCAACTGTGTCTTTCCCGACGCGCGCTTGTTGGAAATCGTCAGTCGTCCTCTTCGTGTTATTCGAACACACTTCGAACGCGTACCCACTTAGCATCAAACAGAATGCCATGACCCGCTCGCTGCTGTTCGCCAGGAAAGAGGCGAAAAGATCGTACGTCGCTCGCCATCATCTGTATAACGCTCTAACCGACCTCTACGTATTAGTTTGCATGTCACCTAGCCTCTTGCGGTCGCATGTTTCTTACTCCCAAGGCGAGACGGCTGCATCTGATCCAAGGGCATGGTTATCCAAAAGAATACTATTTCGCCGTCACAAACAAAGGTGTCGGAGGGCTCTTGAAACGCTGGGGCGAAGGCGCTAGCCTAATGCGAGGCGAGTGGAAAGCCCGAGAACCTGCGGCCGCGGCGATCCGCCCCGACGGCGTCCTAGTCGAGGAAGATGACGATGATGAGGACGAGGCGTTGAGCACGACACCGTTGAGCCGCCCCTCGCAGCAATATCCTTCCGTGGAGGGCGAAGGCGTCGACTCCCTCGCGGACTCGTTAAACGCGCTGTCTCTCGTTCCGCCCTCAATCCGGTTCGGCCGCGGAGGCAAGAATGGCGGGTTTGCGAACGACCAGCAGCCGCGTACGGGACGGTCACACCGGGGCCGCGGCGGCGGCCAGCGGAACGAGGACCAGATGGATGTGGACGTCATACCTCGGGGTGGGCGCGGTCGCGGGCGCGGCGCGGCGCACGAGGTGAATGCAGATGTGCCGGGGCACCGGGGTGAGCACGGGCAAGTGCAGGGCGCCGCACCCAGCAATGTAGCAGACCCGGATGTACTTGCCTACGTCCCGCGAGGCGTGCGGGCGCGGGGGATGCTCCATGTCCGCGGTGGCACCTCCCGCGGCAAGCCGAATCCAAGAGGCGCGTCAAATCCTGCGAGGGGTTGATTCTACTCTGTATTGCTTTCCAATCGCTCCTCAACTGTCTTCCGTAGTGTCCTCCGTCGCTAGTTAGCGCTCCTCTGTATCGTATCGTGGACGAATTGCAATGCTTTCGCGCAAGCCCTTCCGGATCCTTTATTGTTCTGGATCCCATTCCCTTTCTGATACTTCCTGAACATCGGAAGTTCTGCTCCGCGACATAACCTACCCATCTACGACCGTTTACATCCGGACTATATTGCAACTGATATAACCTTTGATCTCGATTAACATCCCTAGTTTCGTTGCTATTGGGGCTGCGCTCACGGTAGGTTGCAGGATCCTCAACCTCAGAGACATCTCATCTCATTTGATTGTAGTTCCAATTCTTACCAAGAGGATGTAGGCACATAAGCTACATCCCGCTTCTTGGGTAACTGAATAAATTCAATAGATATTTGGACGGCCTTCTTGATATCCATGCCCGGATGTGTGTTGTATTCTTTTTAGTTCAGCTCTACATACTTTTCCGTTTCGACAGGCGGCAACCTGGAGTCGGGAGTGGTGATAGCTTATTCCCTCAATGTTCTTCCCTTTGACCCGAGGCGAAGAGAAACTAATCTGCGGTTCAGTTATCCCGAGATACTATCGACCTGACACAGGACCATGGAGATCCCAGAAACCTCCAGGTTTGTTTTGTCTCGCTCTCTATGACAGCAAGTCTCTCTGAACAGTCTGCCACAGACTGAACCCAGCAAACATTTTGGCGAGCAGAGTATTTACGGAACGAGCGAGAATGCGGAAATTGAGAGAGTTTTGTATTCGCACGTTTCCATTACATCGTAGCGAGAGGATGATCTAGAACTGGCAAAGTGAGGATGAGCAAAGAAAGGGAAAAAATGAATGAAACAGCAAAAAGGTTTGTGAAAGGCTCGCATCACAGCGCGAACTGACGGTCTGCCCTTGTCTCCGAAGACTAACTCGGCGAGTCCTGCAGGTTGCAGAATTACTTCCCTGGCCTGACAAGGACGGATTATTCCAAATCCAGGCCGCTTCCTCCGAAGCGGAGGATTGTGGAAACCAAGTTTTCTGGAGGGGACGACCTTGAACCAGCGCACAAATGATGTTTACCGATGAGATCAACCAATCACATTCCCGGGTTAGGGCCATTACAACCACTGCACCATTGTACCGTGATGGTCATTCGAACGTGATCCGTGTACACTTCATCTTTGGTTTGGACAGCATCTCCGTGTAAACCGTGAGCTTGCCGTGCCGCAGCTTGGGCGCTTCACGGGCGCTGCCCTCCTCCTTCTCCTCCTTCCTGTGGTCCTATTAATAGGCGAGAATCCCAAGCAATGTCAAACGATGTCTGCTCAATCGTTTGTGTGGCCTGCATCGACGTTTGTGCCGGGTTCTGTCTGGATTTCGCCTCTCTCCGTGCGTAACCTTGCAAAGACTTGTCGAGTGCTCCTGAAAATGGCTCACATAGGCCACTCCTTTACGGAGAGTCTATGTCGATTTTCCTGCTGCCGCTCCGACGCAGACGATGATTTTGAAGGAGAAAGGGAACCCCTGATCAACGGAAATGACGCACCTGCTAGTGGAGCAGCTGCAGGAATGCCTTCTCAGCCTCCGATGCAGGTGCAAAAGCCTTGAGCGCCCTGCAGAAGACTGGAGGGGCGATGGAGCGCAGACAGGGAGCTCTGGCCGCAGGACTGGCGCCGGGCGTTGTAAGATATGTCGACGAGAGGTCCACCACGAGTTCCCCACGGCGCATCGAAGACGACAATGGATGTAATGTATGTATTTGAACTTGCTGCCTCAACGATGTATCCGCTCTTCCGTTCGTCTGAAAGCAAGCAACCCAATAGCCATTCACCCTGCCGCGAACGCTTGAAGGGCAAAACACGGAGACAGCGCCGGTGGACGGAGGAGAGGTTCACGCCCCATGCTCGACACGTTTCGGGTAAAGCTGCCACCGACCCCACTTTCGACCAGCAGCGGCTACTCATGCCTTCACAGCCGGACAGGCGGGGGCACGCGCAAGAGGAGGAGGGCATCGCGCTCATGGGCCGACAAAGATGGCGGTGCTACCATCGCAGTTGCTGCTCGTGAGTCGATGTGCTTCATGCGCGTCATGGCTCGTTTCAAAAAAGGAAGAATGGAGGTCGACTCAAGCACACAGTATCCGGGATGACTCGTTAAAAGCATCTCCTACCCTACCACGAAAGTCGCCGACGACTACTTAGCCCATCTCCACGTCTTCATGCGTATTCCAATTCTCGGACTGAAATATCACCTTGTCCCGCATAAACTGGTTCCACCTCCGACTCCCCGAATTCAGGATCCTTGGGATCGTTGCCGCGAAGGATTTTCCCCATATGCGTGAGCGCAAATCCCTAACCCTTCCGGCGCGATCCGTACAATTCCCTGAAAAACGGAAGCGGGGTCGTGTCGAAGGCACATGCGTCGATTCCCAGCGCCGCGCGGGCCGCTTTGTCTCTTACAAAGCCCGTGGGGCCCACTATCCCGTGCAGGGCGTCGCGGTCGTCCACCGACTGCAGATGAAGACCAAGGATGCCGCAGATCTCGTCCATCGCACGGTCGTCGGCGCAGAATAACTATCCAGCGAAGAGATTGAGTTCGTGGATTAATTGTGGCCTTGGCACCCGGCTGCGCCGCCCAGCAACGGTGAATGACTCCAGATTTTCGAATGACCAGAAAGCGTTGCGAGAGAGACGAGGAGTGTACAAGTGTAGAGACACGAATTCTGAACGACGAATCTCCGGCAACCACTTGTTCGCTTCGAAAGGGCTCACCACGACCAACAAGTCTGACGGAGAATGGCGTCCCGGAAATCCTTCGTAGCGCGTAGTATGTTGCTCCGAAAGATCTTCCCCTGCGGTAGCGAGGAGATCCAAGAAGTATTGACCAAACAGTCTTCGAGAGTAAGGAATTCTTGTGCGAGTTCTCGTTCCTGCTCTTCCGACAGATCCTTGTCGGAGAGGTCGATTCCAAGCTCTTGGCATTTCTTTCGGATGGCAATCTGCCTCAACCAGCCAGTACCCTCCGCGTCCTTATCCGCGTCTTCCGAATTGGACTTGACAGCATAGACACCTTCGAGTGTGTGGGATTCTCGCTCCCGTAGACCCTTGGTTCACCCAAAGCGAGCCATTATCCCGGATCTGTGCGCAGGTCTCTTGAATTGTCCAGAGGAGAACGTGGCTCGAATCGAGATCCTTGGCTCGTGTCGCCGTTGCAATCTTGCTCCAAATTTCTGCAGAGGCGAAAAAATAACACGCAATGGTCTTTTCCAAATCTTCGCATTCGCATGCAATCTACACGTACTAATTGTTGTGAGCTTGTACTGAAACTCCCGTGGCTCTTCAGGCAACACGCATTCCGACCTGAAAGTCGATGACGGCTTTGTTGTAGCGCAGAATAGGGAAGATGTAGCAGGTCTTCTGTTCAAAATCGTCCAAATTTAAACCACGTAAAATGGCAAGATTTCCAGGGAGATGATCGACCCGTTTGACCCAATCCTCGTAGTGCTGCTCAGGGTTGTCCGATTGCGAGAGATACGTGAAGGTTTTCTCCAATGGGGCTGGACTGTCTTTGGCTCGATTCGGAACTGCTAACATAGAGCGACTCGGATCCAATCCATAGCCCATGCGCCATCGTTTTTCTTGCAGGGCGAGCCTCAGTATCCCGTAAGCAATCAAGCCTCGAAGGAGAAGGAGTTGGCTAAAGACATCAGGGGAAAATTGCTTCAACGTTGAAGGTTTATATCGACGGTCCACAGGGAGATACAAATTGTTTTGGGGCTGAGCTCTGCGGTAATATGAAAGCCTGTGTTATCGCGATCTGAGCTGGAGTCGGAACTACCCACGCTGATGCATCAGCTTCCCGATCCTGAAAATCCGACCAGCGGTTGTTCAGCAACGCGGCGACGGTGCTGATTCGAAGTGGACGGGAAAAGGAGGCCGAATTTCAAAAATCGAGGACAAAAAAATGGATCGAGATTCGACAGCTTCCACTTTTGAATTCATGACGAAGAGCAGCTCATGGCTCAGATGCGCCGCGGTAGCCAATTCCAGCGTCCTGGCTAGAACCCAGGTCACAAACGCCATGTACCCGTATTTCTCTGTGATCCCCCACTGAGTGCCGCAACTCGACACGAGCGATCAGCCACTTCGGCGAGCGTCGCCATGGGAGGAGGCTGGAGGAGGGCGGACTGCCAGAGGACATGGTTTATTGCGTTGGCAGCATAGACGTTATCTCCGAGGTCATGGTGGCGATGAGGGTCATCGCCCGAGCGATACCGCCGAGGAGCTCTGATATGTAGCGGATATCGCGTACATCTCGGAGCTCTGCTTGCGCGTTTCCGACCTTTTGCGTCTTTGGAATGGCATCTGGCATGTCCGTACAGTCGAGCTCTGCCAGTAATGCGGACAGAGACATAATGAATGTGGAATTGAGGGGAAGGGAGGGGCGGGGACGGGAGGGATATTGAATGACGAGCTTTCCCTTGGTTCCTGTGACTGAGGCAGCGCTGGGAGAGGCTGGGACTCCGGAGACGCAGGCGATTACCGCGGGGGTCCGATCAGGGATTCAGGGGTATTCCGTTACTGTATTACTAATCAGTGGCAGTGAATGAACGGATCGCGCGGCCATGATCAGCCTAGCACGGCTCTCTGAACCTAAGGCCTTCGCCTATGCGATACGAGGCGTTGCGTGCGTCTGCGTCGTCGTGCAACTCCCCAATACACTCTAAACACCGCCTAGCCATATGGCTTTCCGGAGTCTTTGCCTGAGGCTGCGGCGTAGACCATTGTCGGACTCACATTGTATCGCACTTCGCCGTACAGCTCCCGCGTAGCTTCTTCTGCCGTTAGCGAGACCTCCACCAAGCGCGCCGCGGGGATCGGACCTCCAAAGGGATATGCCAATCGCCTGGGAGAATTCCACGCTGAAATCGGTCTTTCTCCTCCTCAAGATGACGCCTACGTTTTGATATCTTGAGCTAGTGAAAGTTGATCCTGTCTACTCTGCCTCAGGGAGACTATATATGACCTCAATCTGGACCTATTGACGTTGTCGCTAACCACCCATGGATTCCATGCCTCTACAGTCCATGTTCGCAGTCTTCTCGGGCATGCTCCTCGTCGTGCTCAGCTTCGTTTACCTGAGGGGCCGTCGTTCAAAATACATGTTACCGCCGGGACCCGCTCCTCTTCCCCTGGTTGGAAATCTCTTCAGCATGCCCTCTCATTCAGAGTGGGTCACATATGCGAAATGGAGTAAAGAATATAGTGAGGGCGGTCTTTTTCCTTTCTCTTCTCTCACTTTTCCCTTGTAGATTCAGAAATCTTGCACATAAATGTTCTGGGCGTTCCGATTGTCGTCATTTCCTCGGTGGAGATGGCTTCCGACCTCTTCGACAAGCGATCCGCAATATACTCGGACAGGTATTTCGCTTGTATGCAATCCGACCGTTGACTCACTTGCCTTCCCAGACCACGATCCACTATGTTGAATGAATTAGTTGGGGGCGATTTTATCTTTAGTAAGATCACATCCACTTTTATGTCCTTGTTCTAATGCCAATTCCGGTCTAGCTTTCATGAAATATGGTGAGTTTTCGTTATTCAATGAAGTGTTCGGCACTCAATTTCTGCACCAAAAGGGAACACTTGGTATTTAGCTCAACCGACCTAATTTCGAAGTTGACGTCTTCGTAGGCGACGACACCGGCGTTTGTTCCATCAGGAGTTTCAGCCTATCGCAGTGCGGCGCTTCCGTGGACAGGAGCGTGCACATGCCCACCTTTTACTTCACAACATGCTCGACCATCCAGAAATGTTCGCGCAGCATTTGAAACAGCAAGTGTTGCTATCTGTGATCAACTGTTCCATTCCATAACCCATTTTCTTTAGCGTCATGGGAGCCAACATCATGTCTATCGCTTACGGGCTCGACTGCATGCCTTCCAATGACCCTTACATAGACGCCGCCGAAACAGCTCTCGGTGCTCTGAGGATGGCCGCGGCACCGGGAAAGTTCCTGGTGGTACGTCGTAGTTTGCCACCCTAACTTCAAGCTCCCAATTTTAAATCCCATCCTTCAGGATATCATTCCTGTCCTGAAGTACATTCCCGGCTGGGTTCCTGGTGCCGGATTCAAGCGGACGGCAGCAGAGTGGAAGCGTCTAGTCCAGGAAATGGTGGATCGCCCGTTCGAGGCCGCAAAAAGGGCCGTGGTACGTCGCCTGGTGCAGAATGCAGAATACACATCATGCTCTGACCTATTTGCAGAACGATGGGGTGGGTCGTGCCTCCTTTGTCACTAACGAGCTGCGGGCGTTGGACGAGAATGCGGACAACTCTGCGGAGGAAAGAGACATTAAGGATGTTGCTGGGACGATGTACGTAGCAGGGGCGGACACAGTGAGATTTTCCCGGAATTTATGAAAGCCCCTCACTTACGCGTACACAGTCCCGAGTCACTTTGCTCTTTTTCCTGCTCGCAATGATGGAGAATCCAGATATCGCGAAACGGGCACAACATGAGATCGACAGTGTCGTCAAACCCGGGCACCTGCCCGATTTTGAAGACTACGACGCAATGCCATATGTCACCGCCCTTTTGAAGGAGCTGTTGCGATGGCGGCCTGCGGCCCCCATGGGTGCGTGTTCTTGTCATTTTTCCTCATCGTCCAATTTGTGACAGACTTCGTGCGCTCAAGGTGTACCCCATTTTCTATCCGTTGAAGACGTTTATCAAGGATATCGGATACCTGCTGGTTCGGTGGTCATCGCGAATGCGTGGTCAGTTATTGAGCTTCACTAATAGCATGCCTGGCTGACCATCTCCAGGGCCATGCTCCATGATGAGGTATAGGATCCGTTTTCTTCGACCTCATATACCTGACCAGTGCGACTCAGACTGTTTACCCTGAGCCTGAAGTCTTCAACCCCGAACGCTTCCTGTGTAACGGAAATTTGGATCTCAATATTAGGGGACCAGATGCTGGGTTTGGATTCGGGCGCCGGTACGCTGGCTTTCCCGGATGCATGGAACCATCGTATGAGTTATTGAACGAATTTTAGGGAATGTCCGGGTCAGAGCATGGCTTTTGACACTCTCTGGATAATGGTGGCGTCCATGCTCGCCGTGTTCGACATCACCAAACCATTGGGCGCGGATGGCCAGCCAATTGAGCCACCTGTTGGGTTTATTTCCGACATTGGAATGTGAGATGCGTTTGATCCCCGTATATTGCATCCATTGATTGCTTTCGCACAGGGCCCCTTTACCGTTCAAGTGTTCAATCACTCCCAGGTCGAAAGAAGCTGTGGAACTCATTCGCGCCGCAGAAGCTGCCTGACACGAGGAACAGAATAGTAATACGCTCGGTCAGCTGTATGTATACCATCATAGCTTGATATTTACAGAGGAACTGGAAGGATTATCGCGGCAAAAGCAGCATAGGAGCCCATCAGAGATTTAAACTCCGAAAATGTGCGGAGCTCTGCCGCCGGTGGCACTTGCCTCTACTTGCCTCAAACTTGCCTCGCCAATTCCCGAATTTCCTATTTGGGGAATTTTTTATCCGGATCCAAAACTAGGCATCTTAGGGGTCCTTCCCAAACCCTCATCATCATGACCTCTAAACGGGTACTCTACGGCGTAGCTGCTATCGTCGGATTCGGCTATTCATCCATTCTCCCCACAAACTATTACTCCGCCGGCATCCTCGCTCTTAGACGCTAATTCCTCGTCTTGACCGTCTTAGTTCAAGGTCCGATGGCCGGGGCACCTATACTGCTTCTCCTTGATTATACAGTATTCAGTATGTGCTCCTGTGTGGCAAACAGGTCTAGTGCTTAGCGAGTGTTAAAGGTGTCAGGTCCTCCGACAACATTTATCAGTGTTAGGAGTCACTGCATACGTGACATTCCTGACGGCTGGAATGGCCAGGCACGACGACTTAGAAAGTTTGGGGCCCCTGGCGTTTCCCATTCAGCTCGGCCAGGCGGTCGGCCAAGCGGCCTTGGCTTGGATCAAGTACTATGCGAGTTTCTCATCTCATTGTTTCAGGGTGAGTCCTCCATATTGAAACCCGCTATCTTCACTGACACACATTATACGAAGCTCCCCACTCATCACGGGTACAGGTCGGGAATGCCGCCCCCGCCCCCTCCCCCGCTCCCGCTGAAGGTGCCTCTACTCCTGCCTCTAGCCCCGCCGCTGCCTCTGGCCCCGCGCCCGCCTTCGCCGCCCCCGATCTTGGCCCCCTCCCCGGCCTCCTCACCATTGTTATAGTGGACACCGTGGAAGCTATTGTTCCATCTACATATAGTTTCACTTTTCCCTATCGCTGAATTGAGTGTGATCTCCACAGACAGACTTTCTATTATCCTATCAATTTATTCTGTCCACACTGTAACACACCCCACCTAAACTCTTCATACATCGAGAAACCCGATTTTTAAGGCTCTACAATTTCTCGTTTCGTCCCTACACGAAATCAAGGAGAAGGCGCCGCCGCTTACATCAGCAAAACCGGGATTTTGCCGTAGTGCCGTAGTGCCGGTAGTAGCCGGCCCTATTACGAAGTGCTGTGTAGTGGTGCGTAGTGGTGTGTAGTGGCCGGCCGACTTCGTAGTGGTGGGCTTGCTACACAGCTTTGGGGAGTGGCCGAGTACCATGTAGTACTGTGTAATAGCCTGGGGCCTCTATCTAGTGCTTGGTAGTCAGCCTGGTGCAACTGCGTAGGGACTCAACTAACCCTAACCCTATACAAATGAATCTCAGTTAAATCTAAAACTTGCATACTAACTTTTCGTTACGCGGACATAGCAGATGCTTGATTGAAAAAAATTGACGACTCAAGTACATAAAATAACTACGGTCGCCAGCTACACATAAAAATACCTCATGCGCCGCACGTACACTCCGCATCCTCCGCACCCGCCTCGACGCACACGACCAGTGGGCCAGAGCAGCAGCCCCACTCCACACACGCAGATGATGCAGGCGCGGATGCGCCCCAGCAGCACAGCCCGTCCCCGAGACGCTCGCGCGCTGTCCCGCTTCACGCCCACACACGATATTGCGCCCGCGCAACCTCATCTCCCGGCGCAGGCCCGCTGGCGACGACGACATACCCTCCTTGCCGCCTGCATTACAGCAGGTCAAGCACCTGTCCGTGCGCACAGCACCACAAGATAGTCATGATTCTCTCGCCGTCGCGTGAGGTTCCAGCACGCCGAGATTGCGAAGCACAGGCTGCAAATGAGAGTGACTCTGAGCGAGTATCCAACAGACAAGCGAGAAAAGGAGAAGGCCCGCACCGAGATCAATATCGATATAGAGCTCGCGCCGTTCCATGTCCATTGCGGGCCCAACCGTTCTGCGTAACACAGTTTGCGGGAAGTAAGCTGTCGCGGTTTCGGAATATTTACAATTTAGCACTAGAAAAACCCTAAAATAGAATGGTGCGTACCCCGACCATGTAACCCTACACTGGGGGAGGCGTGCCGTTGTCAACATGGAGGGTTAGCGATGCGGCGTTCTGGAGGGGTAAAACTTGCTAAGTAATTGACAAAAGGAATGAATAAACATACCCTTGCTTGCGGGACTCTCAATACTAAATTTCGCACAAGGCGGTGTCCCACGCTTGTCCCGCAAAACAACGTCCGTAGCCGTGTTTCCAGCGCGCTCAAGGACCCTCTGCCGCTCTCCGGCGCGCCCTTTGCTCTCTCTGCGCCGCACGTCGACCCCGCGCACCGCATGCGCATGTACGTCCACGCCACCAAGCTCCTGGACACCAACACCCAGCAGCGCCGTGTGCAACGCGAGGAGATGCGCGAGCTGCACTGCCTGCAGATCGCGCTTTGCCAGGGTCACGGGTGTAAGCGTCGACGGCGCGGCGGGCACGGGCGCAGGCGTAGGAGCGCTCTTATGCCGGCTCCGCCTGCGCCCCTTCTCCCGCTCCGCTCCTGCTCCTTCTCCTTCTCGTTACCACCACCAGCCCTGGAGGCAGACGCGGAGAGGAGCGCAGGCGCAGGCGCGAGCATGCGCCCGGCCCAGACGGCGCCCTGCGCGAGCACGCCGATGCGCACGATGAGCTCCTCGGGGAGCACGCGGGCGGTGACGAGCCGCACGAGGGCTCGTACGGTCTTCCGCTTGCACGCAAGCGTGCTGACGCCATCTTGTTTCCCTTTCGACAGACTCGACGACGCGTGGTGGAGCTTTGGGACGGATGCACGCGCCTTGTACTCGAAGGTACCTTCGTCCGCTTGGATGTGAGCGCATGGGCGGCTGGTGCCTTCTTGTTCATTGCAGCCCTCGCAGACACCGACGACGGCCCGGCACGGTGCTGGATCGCGGGCGAGGGGTCGAAGGATCAAAGAGCGAAGAGCGCACGAGGGCCGACGGGCGATGGGCGAGATGCTGGAGTGAAGAGCGCTATGCAAAGGAGTCGGCGCGTTACTCTCCTTTTGCACGCAGACGCTGGCGTTCGAGGGAGAGGAGGAGGTACTGGCCCTGCTCTGCACGAGGTGTTAGCATCATGTAGTGTATAAGGAGATGAGGTGGACGGCGTACTCAGCAGCTCCGTCAACCGGGCACCATGGGAGAGCAGGAAGCGGGTCGAGGCGTCGAGATCAGAACCGAACTGTGCGAAAGCAGCGACCGCACGATACTGCACGAGGTAGAACTTAAGGGAACCAGCGAATTTTTTCATGATTTTGCTGAGGAGAAGGTGTCGTGTCGTTCTCCTCGAGGGTCTTGATGAGCTGGGCAATGGTGGAACGCTTCTGGCCGATGGCGACGTAGACACAGTAGAGCTTCTTGGTCTCGTCCTGGCCGTCGTTTCAGCGCTTCTGGTTAAGGATGGTGTCGACCGCAATGGCGGTCTTGCCGGTCTGCCGATCACCGATGATAAGCTCACGCTGGCCACGGCCAATGACCATGGCGTTGATGGGCTTGAGACCGTTCATCATGGGCTGATCGACGGAGCAACGGAGGAGAATGCCGGGGGCCTTGAGGGAGACGCGGTGATGCTCAATGGCTTCGATGGGGCTACCATTGATGGGATCACCGGGGGCGCTGAGGACACGTCCGAGGATATTCTCCTAACCAACAGCGCAGCGAGGAGAAGATGGTGTGGGCGTGAGCAGACGAACAGAGTTAATAAAGGGAGAGACGAAGAACTTGATGAGAAATTCCGTGAATTGTCACGTGATGGTAGAACAATCCAAATATTTGGTCATGGTTTGTTTTCGCCTCTCTTTCTCTTCGACCACCACCCATCCGTCTGGCGCGCAGTTGCCAAACGGAAATCACCTCTCAACCTCGCGCCCCGCACATTGTGCTCTGTCATGCTGCTGAGCAGCATTTCATCTGGCGGTGGTCCGGTGTCTTTGCCAAATGCCGCCGACATTGGAGCTCTTTTGTCGCCGCCACGAGCTGTTCCACAAGCTGCAAGTTACGCATCACACTTAATCATTGTCGCGTGCACAAGGAATGGTAAGTACGCACCAGCCTGTGTGCTCCCAGCTGACTTACATCTTGAATATACCTCCTGCGCGCGACGCCCTGGGTCTTCGCTGCCATAGAATCTCGGGCTCACGGCCCCGGCGACTACGCTGGCGGGGAAGGGGCTCATGGCCGCGGCGACTTCGCTGGCGGGGAAGCCCTACCGTCCTGCGGTGGCGAAGACCTTCCAGTGCCGCGGGTTTGGGGAATGCAGGATGGGGATGGTCTTTAGCTGCAGCGAGCATCTCGCATATTTGGTGCGTTGTTCATTTGTATCCAAGCCCCTGGCGAGATGCCATCGCTATGCCCGCCCTTAGGCTAGGCAATCTACGCGACGCCGTCCTTCCTCGCGCCTATTTATCCCGCCCTTCTCCGCGCCCTTCACCCCCAATTTCGAATCCATCCGCGCTACTCCCGCCCTTCCCTACGCTTCTCTTCCCTTCCCTTCGCCAATTTCTACGCCACACCACACCGTCCCTCCCTCCTTCCCTCCCTACTCCCCGCCGCCCATCGTGTGCTTCGCCTTCCTCCCCTCCATTCCACTCTCCACTCCCTACCCGCCTTCCTCCTCGCTCGCCCATCGCCCTCTCCCCGCCCCTACTTGCAACCCCCACATGTACTCCCTCCTTTCCTCATCCCTCCTCTTCTCTCCTACGCCTCTGTCACTATCCTTACTAACACACTCCCAGTAAACACACCGGGGAGCGCCCCTTCACCTGCCGCTGCTCCGGGCAGTTCTCGCGCCTCGACAACCTGCAGCAGCGCGCGGACAAGGTGGACCTCAATGAGGTGATGATGCGGGAGCTCACTGGTCTGCACGTGTCCATGGGCAGCACGCCCTCCGCCACCACCACTTCCATGACCACTGCCTGGGGACGGCGTCGCTGGCGACGCCTGCATCGGCGAGCGGCGGCGCGGGGAAGCGCGGGAACGCGGCGACGAAGCGCACAAGAGGGGGCGGGAGCGCGGCGGGTGTCGCTGCGATGGGCTCCCCCTACGTCCTCCTCACCCCCATTGACACCAGCGAGCCCCCGCCTCCGCGCGCACCCACCCCCGCGCACACCGACATCGTCCCTCTGGCGACTACATCGTCTCCTCGCGTGCCGGCTCGCCGCTGCCGCTGCCCTCGCTGAACGTCCTCGCGTACTACAACATCCCGACGCCCAGCCCCCCTGCCCAATGGGCCGCTTCTGCGCCCCCCCGCGCCCCCCGCCGCACGCTGCACGCGATCCCACGCCCGGCCTCGTGCGCCTGGGCAGCATCAGCCAGGACCGCGGGCACGCACGCCACCTCGACGCCAAGAACCCACTCTCCGGCCGCGCCAGCACCAGCCCGAGTCCAAACCCGCTCTCCGGCCACCCGTGGGGCAGGTGCGTGCAGCGACGGGCGCGAGCGTGGGCCCGGAGCTCGCGGCGTGCGCGAAGGTGCAGCGCTACCGTGACGTGTATGCGATCCAGATCCCTGCAACGCCCATCGGCGCGCGCCGCCCGCCGTCCGACGAGGTGGGCATCCGCGTGGAGCTCGTCGAACACGTCAGCGGTATGTTTGATCTTAGCGGGCGGGAGCGCGCCGCGGGGGCGGTGTGGGCGGCAGGTGTGTGATCATCGCGGGCACGTAGGGAATGGGGCGCAGCAGCCACAGCGAACCCATGACAGGCAGACTTAGGTACATTATGTTTGTTGTTGTAGTAGAAATATATCAGATTTGAATGTTGAAAATAAGATTTGAAAAGGAAAGTCTAATGTGAAATAATACAACCACTACAAGCCACTAAAGGTTCACTATGAAGCACTACGAAGCGTTACAGAGCTCTATACAGCAAACCCTAACCCTAAACAGGACCACTACACGGCACTACACGGCGCTACACAGCAAACCCTAACCCTACGAAGTACTGCGCGTTCGGCACTACACGGCAGGGGGGCTACTACACGGCATTACGCGGTGCTACAAAAAGGGTAACCCTTACTACGGCACTACAGCACTACGTAGCACTACCATAGTGCTACGTAGGGCTGCCCAGCAACCCCAGGGTTTGCTGATGTAGAGTACAGAAATACAGAGCGAGATCGATAGGGATGGGCCGCTACAGGCGGGTGAGGTGATCTTGAAACAGCAGGCTACGAACCAAGAAAGATGGACCTTCAGACCCAGTGAGAACAGGTTCTGCTGTGGTCTGCTCTCAGTTGCTGAGAACGGCTGTGGTCAAAATAATAGATGCCAGCAAACCACAGCAAGTGGTAGCAGAAAAATCGGAATTTCTTTCTGCTGCCAATTGCTAGAAGCTGCTGGAGTCGACTCGATGTGCCAGGATCGTCTCTGAATGACTTCAAATATGCATTCAATTTTTGTAACGATTACACGCGTCCCGCTCGCTCCCGCTCCCGCTCCCGCCCCGCCCCCGTTCCCTTGCGCGCGTCGGCATCGTATCCCACTGCCACTTACATCCACCAGCTTCCATCCCGCCCTTGCGCCAGCCCCGCTCAATCCCGCAGCTCTACGTTCTGGGTTCTGCCTGCGCTCGCTCCGTTCCGTATCGACAATGCTTTGAGATTTCCTGAGACAATGCTTAGAAGAATACGACGGAATGCAATGTAACAGACTTACAGTTCTTTGTTGTCTTTGCGGGCTTGCTCTGACCGTCGAAAAAGGAAGTAAAGTGAGCATAAGAGTAACATTGCAGAGGAAAACAGACTTACCATTCCAATGGGGCTGGTTAGAGCGGGCGCGCGTGATCTAATCCTTACTAGTCTTGCATCCAAACTGTAAAAAGGTGAAGATAAGCGTCCCAGACTGAGTGTGATAAGTGGTGCTCACAAATGTGCTTGCCCTTGCACGTCTCGGAAAACCCGACGTGGTTAGCACCGGGGTAGCTGGTCGAGCGCGTTCGCCTCGGACACGTTGACCGCGGGCCTGCGGTGACGATGGAGGGCTCAGGGCTGCGCAGTCATTGGAATCAATACAATAGGCAGTGGTAAGTTTGAGAGCGGGGCACACCTCAGCAGCGACGGTCTTCGCGTTCAGCGGACGCCCAGACGCGTTGCAGGTCGAAGAGTCGACGAAGACGAAGTACGGCAAAAGGGATGTGATGACGAGCGGGCGCATTCGCGAGCGCCAACCAGGACTCCAGGCCAAAGCCGCGCGCTGACGAAGAAGAGGGGTCAACTGAGGCAGATGAGAGGTGGTGGAATACAGAGGGATGGGCGCCACGCACGGTGGGGTGATCAGGTTTGCTTTGGCTGTGCAATATCGGCAGCGCCGGAGATTCCTAGAGGACGCACGGTGGCGGGGTCAGCGCAGTAGATGCTGAGGCAGCACACGTACCTGTACTTGTCGCGTGCTCGCAGCACGAGCTCCAACGTGCTGCTCACGATCTTGTGCAGCTTCGGATTGTGCAGTCGCGGTGCGCCGATACAGAAGAAAGGCAAAGCTTCTTGCAAACCTTCGAGCACATCACACCCAGCAGTGGGAGAAGAAATGGGATGGGATGATACGGGAGGGGGAAGGCTGGGGGAGGAGGAGGAGGAGGAAGGAAAGAAGGAAGCGCTAGCGACTCAACGGAGTCATAGTGGCGGAAGCGAAGAAGGATTTGTAAAGTCCGACATCGACATCCGACACGCGATGTTCTCAAATAAAAATTCTTGCAAATGGAAACAAAGGAGGTGTTTTTCAAAAGTTTTCAGCTTTCCAGACGGATTTTCCAAAGAAAGTCAAGATGGGTTCAAATTCCAGCAGATGCCAGCATCTGGAGTCGATCCCAGCCGATCGCAGCAAACACCAGCAGAACCTGTTCTCACTGGGCTTCAGAGCTTCAGCGCTTTCGAAATATATTAAATGACGTCACTCCTCGAATCTAATCTAATCTAATCTACCCATGACGTCGGGGCCCCCTCGTCATTCCCCTCTCCCTATAGCTCTCTCTCCTGCTTCCGACGTCGACAAGGCTCTCTCGACTCAAACGCAAAATGGGACCCACATACACTGTTCAGATAACATTCAACCGTGAGCAAGTTGCCGGATTCTGCACCCCACTGGGCTGAATTAATCTGCAGGTGCCAAGAACTTGCCAGTAGCGGATATAGGCACGCTCTCCTGCGACCCATATGTCTTGGCGTCTCTCGTCATCCCTGACGCCGACCCCCTCAAATTTCGCACACCAACAGTTCGCCGCAATCGCGACCCGACATGGGACGCAACCTGGTTCGTCTCAGGCGTCCCAGCCTCGGGCTTCAAGCTCGTTATGATTCTCTACGACGAGGACCCCGGCGAGTTCAAAGACGATAGACTCGGCAAGGCCGTCGCGCGCTTGGGTCCCGAGCAGATGAACGAGGGCTTTGAGAGCCTGGAGACGGAGTACACCCTTCAGAAACGCAAGGGCGACCTACACCCGTACATCCTCACCTACCTCACCGCGTGTCTCCCGGGCGAGAAGCTCAAGAAGCACAACCGCGTCGTTGCCTCGCTGCGTGTCCTCCGGAAAGACTCGGACCAGAAGGACGACCAGAGGATGTATACCCTCGGGCCAAGTGAGTGCGCCCTGTCTTGTCGAGCATTAAATAAACTGACGCGCGCAGACCACTACTCGCGCCACTTCTCGCCCCTCATCGGCTCGATGGTGAACAAGGCGCCTTCGAAAGACGCGCCCTCAAAAGATGCCAACGACACAGACGGGCAGACGGACGGCAAAGGCAACGCGCTCTCCGCGACGACCTTCATCGCGAACAAGCTGCAGCTCACGGGCCCCGTCCCGCGCGAGCTGCGCCATCGCTTCGTCGGCTACAAGCCCTTCATCGACTGGATGTTCGCCGACTCGGGAATCGCGGGGCGCGTGCTGCACCATGGGCTGCGGCGCCAGTACCGCACCGTGTACGCGTGCGACAAGAGCACCGTGTGGGGCGTCGTGGACGACACGGACGTGAACAGCAGCAATGTCGGCGCGCCGCCGGCGGCGAAGGATGATGGAGCGCTGCGCGACGCGACGCCCGAGTCGAGCGCGGCGCTTGCACGCCAGTTCCTCGACATGACGGCGTGGGGCGAGGGCGCGAAGCTCTTTACCTATGTGATCATCCTCGACGGCGGTGGGTTCTGCTTGCATGCATGGACGAATGCGCCGCTGATTTTATTTTATTTGGTAGAGTGGCGCTTCACGGAAACAGGCCCCGAGTTCGCGATCGACTTGCTCAGCAAGCACTCGATGCACGCGGACCTCGCCGTGGAGATCGCATACTCTGGCGAGTTCTTCGTGCAGCCGGTAAAAGGCGCCAAGAAGGAGACGCAAGGCGAGTCGGCGCCCGAGAAGGAAAACGGCGAACAGAAACGCGCCCCGGAACCCTCGCGGAACCCAAAAGACTACGAGCTCATCATCGACAACGACTCGGGGACGTACCGGCCGAAGAAAGAGCTGCTCCCGGTGCTGCAGGACTGGCTCGCGGACGCGCGGCGGCTCGGCGGGCTCGGGGGCGTGCGGGCCATGGACGGGTTCGACGAGGCGCTCAAGGGGATGAAGGAGGCGCGCGCGCGGGAGAAGGCGGAGCTGACGGGCGTGGGGAAGAAGGAGAAAGGCGCGGACGGGGGGAGGGGGAGGGGGAAGCTGGTGCCCATAAGGCGGGGGACGAGCGTGAGCAGTATTAGTAGCGGCGCGATTGGGCGCAACAGCGTGAGTAGCCGGGAGGTGGAGGGCGCGTTGAAGCAGCTAGACGAGCCGGAGGGGGAGAAGAAAGGCGTAGCGGGGCGGTTATTTGCGGACGGACGGTCGAATGCAGTCGACGGACACTTGCCAGTGCTTTACTTTACCACTTCACACTATTGCTTTACTTATGTATATTATCATGGACTGGTCGACTCTTCATCTGACCGGACAGGCGGTCACCAAATTCTTGCGACCGCCTCCATCAAAGTACCGTTGGGGTCTCCTGGTTCCATATAGTTTTACTTGTGGTCGGAGCAATAATTTGAATGCTAATAGGCGTCCAAAAAAGCTGAAATCCATCAACTGCCGGCCAAACCCGGTAATCAGTTTCGAATGCAAGCCGTGGTCCTGTATGCACCTGTGCAAGAGTATGGCTTGCCAACAATGTTAAAAAGTTTGCGAACAAGGCATTAGCAAAACTGGCTGCACATGTTTGCGCTCCTCGTATCTCCGCGAACAGCGAGACACCCCTTTACTTAAGCTTCGAATTCCGATAGCCAGGTTAAATAAGCAGGAGAGAGTCTCCTTGCCACTCTTCGCGGGTTACAACGGACGGTTCGCTCATCTCCCCATTAATCATTACGGCCGTCGCAGCATTTGTGTAGATTGTATTGCAAATTTGGGCGGGAAGGTGGCCTCTTTCAAGCTTGGATCGCAGTGGGGAACCGCCAGTCTGCGCGGCCAGGGCGAGAGAGCACGCACCAGACGTCTTCCAGCACGGCGAAGCATTCACTCCCCTGCCCAACGGACATCCCAAAAACGTCATGCAGTGCCATGAGCTGAATATTGTTGGGGAGACAACCTTGTGAACACTGTAGCCTTGCGGCATATTTACAGGCCGATGGGTGTTGTCGAGAAAGTCAAAAAAAAACCATGGATCTGCCAGGCTCGAAGCCGCCGCGAAAAAATCGAATAGCAAGACGGTCCTCTGGAATCTGCAACAACTTGAGTGTCGGCTGACCATCCTCGTTGGGCTTTCGCTGTAGGAGCACGTAGTGAGTAATTCAGTCAGAGAACAACCGCACAACGACGCACCCCCAGCATAGGAATCTCGCCCGTTGGAACACTCATCTCCGAAGCTTCGAACCATTTTTGCTTTGCAACGGCGAGCTCCTCTTCGGTGTGAAAGTAGGGCCTGAGCATAAAGTCCAGATCCGCGTTGCTGACGGTTGGAAGGCCGGCGTGGGCCATGGCGGCGTTGAAGCGACCAGGGATCGGGTCCCCAGGGGCGGCGACAGAGACAGAGCGGGAGATCTTTGGGTGTGCCAGTCAATGCGTCGCACGCAGTACTAGTAGCCGGCGAAGTTACCTGGTTGCGGCGGGGTGTCCAAGAGTGGCACAGGGGTTCGGGCACTCCGGCCCGAGATCTCAGTCTACATACAACATAGTGCGTGCGACGGCGCAAGGCGGGACTCTCCCGGGCCTTCGCCCACCGGCCTCGCGTGCACCTCTGCTACCCCAATGTGTTCCGCCTTCTCGCGTTTGCGCAGAGCAGAGTCACTTGCTGTACCGCGCCGGGTTGCGTCGCTTTTTCAGAGGCAAGATCGTCGAATCATTGAAGCAAATAAATGAATAAATTACATCTTCTGCAGAGGGCCGTGGCGGTCAACTCTTCTGAGCCTTCACCTCCATCGGAGGTTGAGGAGGCATTTCCACTCCGTTAACAGGCGCCTTCTGTCCCTTGATCAACGGTTCTCTCTCTCCTTGTTCATCATCATCGTCTGCGTGAGAGCGACGACAGCAGGAGCATCGGCGGGGTTTCTCCGCCGTACAGGAGTGGCCTACGCAAGTAAGTACGGACGATAAAGCCATTGCGATGTGACGCACGAAGAGAGGCGACATCTTGGCAGACCCCGGCACAGACGTCGATGCACGCCCCACAAATGAGGCCGCACAAGTTGGGCGGGACATGATCTAGACAGAGCCCAGCACAGAGCCCGATGAAATGAAGACTGACGAGGAAGCACCCGTCGTCCGACATTGCGATGCTTCAGTTGGGGGACCTTCGGGGGGCGTGTAGAATTTGAGGCGCGAAAGAGCACGATACTCTCCGCGGAGCTGGCGACAGCGGACTGCTCATCACTGCGGCGCAGCAAAGGCTGCAAAGCGAATGCGTGAACTTACTTACGGCAAACTTACGGACTCGGATGACCGCGGCAAGACCGCGGCCCGGGACACAGCTCTTATAATTATTGTCTCCATCTCTATATTGTCGTGCACTGTCTTCCTCGTGTTCGTGTTTCGTGTCCCCTTCCATGACACTAAAACGGGCACAGGCCTCGTCGTCGCCCTCGTCATCACCGCGCTCTTGCTCCTCGGGTACTCCGTTGTCACGGCCATCTTCCTCTGGTACAAGGTGAACTCCCAGCCCAGCCCCGAGCCCACGGAATCGCACGCGCTAACGCCTATGCGCCGGGCGTCGCCGTCTCTGTCTCCGTCGCTACCCGCTGCGTCGCAACCGCTGCGTTGCCAATGAGCGCTTCGGCCCAAGATTGCGCGCACGCGGCGGGCCCACCGCCCCGACTGGGTATCGACCCGCATCTCATCATCCTCGCCATCCTTTTCGCCGTTCCCTACGTGTTAACCCTCATCTGCACCGAGCTGCAGATCACCCGCAACCGCCTGTGCTCTACGAACTCGTTCTGAGGGTTTGGCCAGGTCAGACAAAAGACATCTTCGCATAGCGCTCCCTGAAATGAGACATCAGACTCCTGGCGATGACTGTTACGATCGTGCCGCTGCCGTCCAGGAATTTTGCAGGTGCGGGTGGACTCAGCGTTCGCACCCAAAGAGCCCTTCTGATGCGAAAATCCGATTGTTTTTCTTTTTTGGGACTAACCACTGTATCTTATGTTGTATGACCCCCAAATTGCCTTATCTGGGAAACTTCACCTATACTAGAACCCAGATACTAAAGTATTCGTTTTTAATTGCCCTAACGGGCAGTGCCTGGATACCTGTAGAGCGAAGCACGTCAGTCGGCGAGCTCGCTGTGCCACTCTGCAACAGACCAATCAAAAACATGAGAGCCCGCGCACTGTAGAGTCTGGAGCTGTCTGGAGCTCAATAGCGCAGTCAACTACTCATGTCAAAGTAATCAATCTGAGGCTTGAGCACCACCAAACAATTGACTACCATACACACTCAGTCTGCCGCATTTTGGCCACTTTGTAGTCGGACTGACCGTATTCTCATAACAACCTCCCAGTCGGTTTAACTGCTTTCTTCCGGTTATTTCGACTGCGAAAATGACCAGTATTGGCTGTTAAATAAACACATATAGGGACCGCGACCGTGGCTTGGGGGTGGCGTCGCAGTACCCATTAGCACTGAAATTTAAATAAATGAAGAGAAGGGAAATGGAAGGTGAAGACTGTCATCTCGCAGGAGCGTGCCCCTCTCCGTACAACAAACAGGGGGCGGTGTGAATCTGATCGCGCCGTACCCGTTAGCACTGAATAAACGAAGACAAAGGGAAATGAAGATCATCATCTCGCAGGAGCGTGCCCTGCTCCATACGACAAACAGGGGGCGGCGTGATCAGATTCGCGCCGTATCCGTTAGCACTGAATAAATTAAGACAAAGGGAAAATGGAAAATCATCATCTCGCAGGAGCGCCCCCCGCTCCGTACGTGAAGCAGGGGCAGCGTGAAACCTTTCGCGCCCACCGGGATCAAAGGGGAATTGAACCGAAGGCGGGGATTGATGGCGCATCCGTGGCAATGCATTGGATTGTTCCGCATACCCATATCTGGAATGCTGATGATTGATTTACTCAACCCTCCCGCTTAGGGTCTCAACAAGCTGGGGACCTTTTGGAGGCAACATAGAGCTACCGTGGTCCCAGGAGAAATAACAGAAAAAAGCGCAAAGAAGGTATCCCCATCTGGAAGCCGGAACGGTAGCCGTCCCTTTTCAAACTAGGGCCGACAACCACGTCAAATTGGGAACGGTAAAGTTCTGGCTTGGCCCGCAGCCTGAACAGACAACATCAAACAAGATAAGCCTTCGCTTCGCTCCGGCAGACTTAGTGAAAGTTGGATACTGACCAGATGAGAATCTGAAAAGATCCTGAAGATCGCGCAGCCGATTTGCGCTGCTGACTTCGGATCATGAGACAGTGCTGCGAGCTAGATCCGTACGTTCACAAAATGCACGGACCGGAAAACTGTACGGGGGTTAAACTGCTGCGAGATCTACGTGACATTTGTGCTATGCACGGTGTGAAATTTCAAATCAGATCAGGCTGGCAAATTTTCCGGGTTTGGCGACTGCGATTTGATTCATCGGTGGTGCGCTCAAGAGAAGAGACTCTCAAAGCAGAATAATACACCCAAGCATAGGGAGGACTTTTGGCAAAGATCCGCGACTGCGAGAAATGGGTTCACGACACGGTAATGTCTGAAGTTTTAAGACAAGGTGTAATACCTGCGCACGAGGAGGCCCTAGCGGCGAAACATGTAACAGTCATTTAGGCATGATTGAGGGATGTTTCGAGAAGCAAGAGCGACAGTTAAGCATTGAAAGAATGGAAGAGTGTTTGAACTACCAAAACTCAGCAGGACGAAAAGTGAGGATGGGTTCATTCCCGATGTTATGATAATCGGAAGAATGTATGTAATAATTGTTTGCGCGAACGGAGCGTTGAAATTTGGGACGTGAAGGCCGTCGAGGTTGACACAGAGGAGATCGAAGGACCTGGGCGTCGCTTGGACAGAGAAGATTGATTGTTGCCAACACTTTCTAAATGTTGCTCGATCTGAAATTATAAATGTGGTTGATACAGCATGGCTGAGCACGTACTTCGTGGGAGTGTGCACTGAGTACATTTTGAATGAGTGGAGACAGGAAACCGGAATCGGACCACGCACTCATGATGATTTATCCGTAAGAAAAATGCCTCGTGAATGCCGACTCCACTGAGCGCGAACAGGAGCGTGGTCACCGGTTTGGTCGTGTAGTGGGATGGAGCCCCGGGTCAGGCGAAGCGGGGGCGGAGTACCGAGCGCCCTTGAAAGCCAAAGAAGCAGAGAAGGGTATCGGCTTGAAATTATCTTGTATGGGGCAGATTTCCCAGCATTCTGAGGGAAGAACGATTACATGACTTGCAGCGGGACTCGAGATGAAGCGGCCATGTCTTGATGGATCGCTGGAACAGTGGACAGCAGAGAGTATGTGGCTGGTTGGACGTTGAAGCTTAGATACAGATATATGCATGTCACCGCCTGTTTGAAGAGAGGAACCCGAGAGTATTGACGTTGGGCAAAAGTGGGGGATGCGAACGGTTACAGGTTTTGAAGCTCGCATATAAGCGAGGCAAGGACTGCGGCAGAGAAGCGTGCAAATCCTGAAAACGTCGCAGTGGCTGAAAGGGCAGAGGAAAACAGGTCAGGACAGAACGGCAGCGCAAGACAGGTCAAGTGAGCATGAAGCACAGTACGGAGCTCACCACGGGGCGGTGTAACTGAGAAGTTGGAGGTGAGATGGGGATAGCAAGTACATCCGTGGACTCAGGACAGTGCTTTGAAGGAAAGTAGAAGCAGGATGCATGGAGTTAAGGCCAGAGGATGGGGGAAGGAAACAGAACGCGGCAGGAGAAAGAACGGAAAAAGCGAAAAGAATGCACCCCGATCTGGAAGACGGAACGGGAGCCGTCCAAGTTTTCTCCAGTTCAATTCGGTACCGCGTTCAAAGATGAGTCGGGGGTCGTGACCCCATATTGCCTTTAAATAAAAAGAATGTAACCCGACATCCATCACAATTCTTGCGACACGAAGGTTAAAGACAAAAGAGAAGCATAGTACTCTCAAGAGAAAGAGCGGAAAAAAAGAGAAAAGAAGGTAACGGTAACCCCATATGGAAGACGGAACGCGAGCCGCCCCCGTTCTCTCCAGTTCAATTCGGTACCGCGGGTAAAGATGAGCCGGGGGCCGTGATCCCAAAATCACCTTATAAGGAGAAAGTCACCTACTACTAGAACCCAGATACTAAAGTATCCAGGCATCTAGGCATCCATCTTGAACAAACTCTTTTATTAGAGACGCGCACAAAGCAAAAGGGGTCCTCAAATCGGAGGTTACAGCTCACCTGCCATTTCACTTCAGTGTCTATCGCAAATAAATTCCGCAGCTCGCAATCAAGGCAAATCCCTACCGCCGCGGTAGTTTTCTGGAATCTCGATGGAAGCCTATGGGCACCCAATTCTGTTCTGAAGGTTCTAATTTCTTTACAAATACAGCATTTGGAGCAAGTATCGATATCTGTACAGCATAGAGAGATCGGGCGAATAAAAATAATCAGCACGAGGCGACCACGAGGCTTTCGTACCTTTGTCTCCGAACCCCTCCATGCACCACCCACTAACTCGCCAGCCAACATTCGCCAGCGTCCGTAGCTACTGGTCGGACAGAAGCCCTCCGGCTCCGACCATCAACCTACATACAGTCACGAAGCCGTTGATGAGGTTCCTGTATCATCGTGACGCTTTGGCCTTCATCGCGAAACAGCGCGGGACTCCGCTTTCGAACGAGACTATGGAGATTTACTCAAGCTATTTGGCGTATGGTGTTTTGTTGTTCCTTGAAGATCTCTGCCTAACTGATCCTATAGGTACAAATATGTATCGTCTGCTACGAAGGGCGCAATTCTGGAAGACCTTGCAAGCAGAGCTGACTCGGAGGACGACGCACACACCGTGGCGGATTCCCTTGTATTAGATCTCGTCGAGGAATTCTTTGCTTCGTTAGACGCAGAGGTCCGCAAGCGGATGGACGAGATACTGAGCCGGCTGGCGCGCCACGAAACAATAGTAAGGGCCGTTGTGGGACAGCTGGTATCCCTCTTGCGGCGAGTCTCATTGATTTGGTTGTGAGCCAGGTATTGATTTTGATTTAGCGGCGAAAATCTGGGAGTCGTCGAGAGTGCAACAGAGACATTGTCGCGGATCACAGCATCGCCCGAAGGCGCGCAGGCGGTCATGGACGCGCATCTCTTACTCCACATGGCCAAACTGCTTGAATCCCCGAACGCCGAATTGACATGTAAGTTACTCACAAACCTGGCCCGCCACGAAAACACAGTGAGGGCGGTCATGGAACAGCTGGTATCCCTCTTGCGGCGAGTCTCATCTGTTCGTTCGTGAACGGGGTATTGATTTTTATTTAGCGGCGACAATCTCACAGTTATCGAGAGTACGACAATGGCACTATATAAGATCGCCACATCGCCCGGCGGCACAAAGGTTATCATTGACGCCAATATACTAGAATACGGGGCCGACCTACTTCAATTACCGAACGAGGGGGTCCAGAAATGGACGTACTCCATGATAGGAGAGCTGCTGGAGCACGAGCCATCACCGGCCGTCTCGGGTGGGAAGCTCGGCCAACAGGTCGCATCCATCTTGCAGTGAGTCCCCCCAATCATTTATCTTGGAACGAGGTGCCGGTGGCCGACATATCTCGCTCTCCAGCACACTGGATCTTTCGGTATGGAGGCCAGCCGTATGGGGGCCAGCCGGCGGTCACTTCCACTCTCCGCCCAACGGGCGCAGCAGCACTCTATATCATGTCTGCGTATCGATGGTAAGATTCGCACAGCGGCGTGCCGACAGAGCGACCCATAACTTGGGTATGGGGCCCCAAGCGACTGTTGATTGGATTCAGGCCTTTTTCGGAGACGGCTTGGAGAGGGAAACACGATTGGACCTGTTGCAGACTATCAAGTCTCAAGCCCTGGAGGACAACTGTCTCCGCCTAATGAAATATGCTCTCCCGTGAGTGTTCGTACTGAGTCGTACTGCTGTATCTCTCAATTCTTAATGGCGTAATAACAAGATCGGAATCGTTCTCAACCCAGCTTCACGCTTGGAAGGGGATAGTCATGTCGACTACGCGATATCCCGGATTGAGGCGTATCTTCCTCAACTGCGAGGACATTCGTCGCGTGGGACCTACGCGGGACAATATAATCGCGCTCTGGGATCGTTCGGAGGATCGACCAGACCGAGATTTACTCCACCTGGATTTTCAGTCCTTTGCTGCCGCTTGCCTCACAGACGAGGACATATCTGGAATCTTGGAACAAACCGTGTACCACCGTTGGCATGTGTATGAAACCAGGTCAATAATCGAGCGTTTATTGGCGACCTGGTATTCGCAGTAGGTCCTCACCTGATTTTCACACCGCCACTATCTGACATTTTCCAGGGGAATTTCCAGCTTCTCCTGCCATGTTTCAATTAGATACCTAGGTGGAATTCTGGAACACCCCTCGTTTTGGCGCCAACAGAGTTCTGTGTATCCAGCTGTGGTGCACAAAATACTTCTGAAAACCGCCGCCATCCTCAAGGACCTTCTCGTCGATAAGATTGAGGTCGCCTTCGTTCCTCCCAAAGATAGCGCAGACACCGAGGGCATCGATGTTTTCTGCGAAGCCCTCTTGCTCAACATACAAAATTGGATGGTGCCGCTACGCCCATGCTGGTATCGGGACCTGAACGAGGTCATCTATCTACTCCGCCAGTGAGTCAGATTTGCAATGTACCGCGGTTCCCTGTTACTAACCTACTTGTGGAGGCCCAGGACCGAAGACCTCTTGCCCAAATCCTGGGCTCAAGTCAAGAGTGATTGTTTAGAAGCGATGGTCTCGACACCATATAATTTGCAAGAAAGCACTGCTTTTATCCCTTTGGATCCGGCAGAGTCGTCGGAAGCGATAATTGTGAGTATAGAATGGGTCATAATTTGTACATGTTTCAACTCCGATTATCCAGGATTCTTCCGAAGCACAATTCATGGAGGCTTTCGCGGCGGCTGGACATAAAGATTCACTTACCATCCTCCTCGTGGGTCAGAGTGGGCATGGTAAATCGAAGACAATAAACAGGATCCTCGGTCAGGACCTCCTGGAGGTTGGAAGGAGTAGCTCGGGACAGTCCACGACTAAGGTATGGATTGCCTTCAACAAGTTCTCGCGTTGATGATCACTAATTTTTCGCACAGGACATCCAGCGGGTTAAAGTCCCCGTCTATAACGGCGACACAGGGGTTGCTGTAACCCTCGCCTTCGACGACACACCTGGAGAGGTTCACAGCGATCGGGCCATCACTTCGGCCCTCATTAAATTTTATCAAAGACACTATTTTCCTCAGGCTAAACCAAGTCACGCTGACGATTCCTCGCTTCAATGTCACCGCCAGACATACCCAAGCGTAATCCTCCTCGTCGCATCATGGGACTCGATTATGCACGATGCACACAACCAACCTCACTATCTCACGTCCGCCATCGGGAAGTCGATGTATAATCTGTCCCTTTCGGGACTGGTGGACCCCGACTGTGCCAACGTCGTTGTCGTCGTCACTAAATCGCTGTCTTCCTGGGTCCAGTTCGACGACATTGAGAGCGTCGCGGACAAGAAAATTCAATGGAATATCGAGGCGGGTAGACGCATCGGTATTATCACCGACCTTCAGCGGAAAGTCTTCCCAAAATTGGCGCCATGGCGTACGGTATTCGTGGAGAACGGAGGTGGCCAAGAAAGGCTTCCCGTATTACCAAATGGCGAATTAAGCCATCAGAATTTATTCGAGGCGATTCGCAGTATCATCGAAAACCCGGGCCATGGAAGGAACAGTCTTGCTGGGATGCATGCACTTGATGTGCTCACTGGAGCCGAGCCTTTGATTCTGGAGTCACCAGCAATTCAGATCCTTGTTCGCAAAGCGGATGCGACAAGAGAACTTGAAGAGATCATTGTGAGTATATCGTATGATGGATAATATTGCTGTGTGTTAACTTAAATTATCCAGGACTCAGACCGCCTTTCATCTCTAAGGGAGACTCGAATCCAGGAGCTTACTCATTCTTTTTTAGGGGTCACATATGATCCCATCTGGGGTCGCTTTGGACACAAATGTGTACTCAGCTTAAAACCTTGGGAAATTAAATTTGAGGAGCATCTCTTTTACCAAAGGGAGGAATTCATACGTGTTATGGATATCCGACAAGAGCAAAAAGCCATTGCTTCCCGGCTTCGTTGCAACTTCGAGATACCTGATGTCGCAGGCTTCGACGGGCATTCTTTCGCCTCTGCTTTCCCCTCCGCTTCATGGTCCAGCGATTCGGAACTGCACATGATTCAGCGTGTCACCGCAAGGGTGACGGTCTTGGGTTTGGTTCCACGACTATCAGAAGAAATGCTCAGTCTCATCGCCCAATTGCCACGATGGTCCGACGAATCGAAACAACAATACCACGAGTTCTTCTCGAGCCATGGGACACATGTTGTGTTACGCCTCGCATTAGGTGGCAATCTACGCGTCATCAACAATTACCTGCAGGACGTGAATGAAGGAACCGCAACGAACCCAAAGCGAGTCGGAATCAGTGTCGGCACCTCCGCCGGTCATTCACGGACCCCCAGAGCTAGGGACTCGACGGGGAAGCACTTCATGATTTTTGTTGCCGGAGGAGAACCAGTTTCCAGCGAGATCACATGGGCACTGGAAAATGAGCTGGGCAGTAAATTCAACTGGCCCAACACCGATATTCGTGCGAAGTGGCTCGAAGCATTGAAGCACGATCCAGTCTTTTGTCCAAACGACGATTATACAGATTATGAGTGGTTGCATGCCCTCGGCGGTCTTACCGAAGATCAAGAGAGCGACCTAAGGCTAGCCTCGGAGTCTTATCTCAAGATGCGACACAAGGGAAGGGTGTCTGCGGGCTCGCCAGCAAACAAGAATCTATAGTACAGTAGATGAGTAATCCATGTGCAGCGCACACTACATTTTTGAGGTCCGGGAATCTGAATATGGCGTTGGTGGGGGAGAGGGACATCGGCCTTGAGTTATGTGGAGGAACCGCAGGGTGGGGCGGGGGATTTGGCCGGAGGGGCGGTGAGCGGGAGGAGGCCGAGGGCGGGAGGAGCCGAGGGCGGGAAAGGACTACGACCAACGAAAATCTGAAGACGGGACCGTAAATCCACGTCATGAAATATATTAGTTACACCGGAAATGTTGTCTTGGACGGGACAAACCAAGAATTATATACCTCCAAGTAAATTAATCGAGCAATATCTCGAGAGGCCCGCTGCCCGCAAAAATTGACTTGAATTCAGAATGGGAGTTGGGGATATTACTTGCATGTTTAACGGGGCGAGGACACGGCGTTCAACGCGGGTTCGATGTTGAAGACCTCCATTGGGAAACTGGCCGCTTTACAGAGAATTGATAGCAGTGGGAGGGATTCAAGAAGAGCCCGAACCCGATCAGGCGAATGAGAACGGGGAGGCCGACCTGAGTGGGAAATGCCAGGGGCCCCAACCTTTCTAAGTCGTCGTGCCTTGCCAATCCAGCCGCCAGGAATGTCGCGTATGCCGAGACTCCTAACACAACAACCTGATAATGCTGTCGGAGGATTTGACACCTTTGACACTCGCTAAACGCTACACCCATTTTCCACAGAGAAGGACATACTGAATAGTGTATAGAAAGCAGTGCCGGCACCTATCTAGCGGTCCATGAGCGGAGGCAGTCAAGACGACGAATAACGCTCTGAGAGCGAGGACGCCGGCGGAACGAAGGCCTGTGGGAAGGATAGAGGAGTAGATGTATCCGGCGAAGGCAGCCACGCCGTAGAGAGAGCGGCGAGACAGTACTGTGGAAACACAGGATTCCATGGTGGGTGTGGAGGAAAGAAAGTAGGACAACCCCTTTTTTGGAGAATTTGATCTCATCATCCGACACACCATCTCTGCGAACGAATTCGAACAGATACTATTTTAGCCCCTGATGTGTCCTAGACTCGTAACCATCCCCTACGTTGAGTAACAGTAAGAGTAGTAGTGGTTTGCAAGTTATTTCAGACGAACTGGACAAAAATTGAGGAAGAAAAAAAAAACACGACCAAGGTTACTCGAACGTAGGGACTGGGAGAACTTAGTACGGAAAAGTGCCAATAGAAATCACGTGATGATTCATTCTGACTTAGTGCAATTTTCGAGAGTTGCCAAGTTTTTGAATCTCATCCATTGTAAATCTGAGTCGGCCAAAAGTTTAAGATTCATCTTTGGACCAGCTGACACCTTTTTAAGTCATATTTCACCCTGTTTCCTGTGCGCAGTGAATAAAACAGTTGGATTGTGGTGATTTGATGTAAAGCTGCCATGCACCAGAATTGAATTTAAGAGGAGAATTTGGGGGCTCTAAGCGCATTATATACTCTCTTAGAAGACTTCTAGGGACTCGAATCTCACAGTCGGTGATATATAGAAAGGCTAGCGACATGGATAGTCAGATGAAAGTACCATGCACCCTACCCGTCTGTCTAAAGGGAATACTATAAACCCGAAGAACACAACACATATTCTCTGACCATTTGGAGTATATGCCAGGGTCTCCGGTGCAAATGGACAAGGAGGATTCGAGCAACCAGGTGAAGTGCTCAGAGAGTGATGAGTGGCTGTGGGTGGCTGTGATCTCCGGTCCGTGCCGCCGATGCTGGTCCATCTTACTGTTTCCGCAATAGGGGAAGTAGGTTTAATAAATATAGGCGAGATTCAGGCTTCTGTAATGTCCCCGCAACTTTTGCACGAGTTGGAATTTAGATTGAGGAAGTTGAAAAATTCCGCAACTCGAAAATTTCACCAAGTCAGAATGAATCATCACGTGATTTCTATTGACCAATTCCCGTACTAAGTTCTCCCAGCCTCTGCGTTCGAGTAATCCCTTACGCCTTTTTTTTCTTCCTCAGTTTTTGTCTGTTTGATCTGAAATTCATTGTAAACTACTGCACATACTGATTACTCAACGCAGAGCTGGTTACGAGCCTAGATGTGTCCACGCACCCTGATGTGGAATTATTCGTGATCCCATCCGTATTTCGAACCCGTTCCCTCCAGGAAAATTGAGAGATGAGCGTGCATACCACAGCTATGGTCTGGCCAAATTTAAGCCCAATTGAAGTTCTGCAGCGCACAAAAGAAATGAAAAGGAAGATTTTTGCGACATTTTCCCACACGCCAAAACGCCTGCCAAATCCGATTCCACTTCTGATTCCAACGTCGGAACGTTCATATCTTCTACAACTGGAGTCCAAAAAAATTGAAAATATTTCAGAGGCTTGAAAAGATACTAATCTCCGTAAATCCAGCTGCCGAGAATAATCGGGGTGGAAGATAGAAAGTTATCGCATGCGATCACAGCCGTGGACACATGGGGGGCTAAAATAGTACCGTATATTCCGCCCACCAAAATCAACTTGGGCGCAGCATAATCCAACGTCGTTGTGTCTTTTTTTATTTTCCTTGGCGAGGATCATTCAGAATGCTCTCAGCGTGCAAATCTGGACAGGCACACGAACTCCGAGGGTTCAAACGGATCAAAATTGGTTCAAAAGCAAGTATGTAGGTAGAAGTGACTTCAGGCGACCCGTTACATTCAAAGCAAGTAACTGGAATTACCAGTAGTCAATCCCATTCATCCACCTCCACCGACCGGGCTGGACACAAAGCTCAAACTTTTGAATAATTTCGAGTTCAATGATGTTCACAGGCCTGTGGCTCCTAGGGGTGTCGGCTGCTGTAAAAGTAAGGCTGTTCTCTACGCGCAATATATAATCATCGATACGTCCATGGGTGTTGAGAATTGTTAACGCTCTGAAAAGGGATGAATGGGCAAGAAAAGCACAGGCGGGTGCAAAAACGTACTCGCTGCTCAGATAAAGCCAAGAGGGCGCATTAGTAGTCGACCAAGAACGACATGGGCATGTATTGGCCGTCGGCAATCTTGAAACTAGTGCGGAACCACATCCTGATGTGGTACCGGAGGGGATTTATAAAGCATTCAGGTTGGAGGGGCGTAGACCGCATCTTGTAGTCGTCTGGGTGGTGGCCGGTTACCCAACCACGGGGGAAGTCTAGTCTGGTAATGATGAGATGTTCGTCGAACCCCCCTACGATGCCCACGGTCATCTGTGGCTCGGGCAGGCCTCCTACAATTTCAGTGATCCACATCAGGCGTCATTGCCAGACAACATACGAGTGGACGAGGGATGTGAGGCGCGAAGCCTATAGTCCGGCGGTGGGCGACTGTATGGAGAATGAATGATATTCCTCTTGAAATGCCCCTGATGCGTATTAACGATTGCACAACCGCCAAAGGGATTCAAAGGAGGACTGCGTCAAAGTAAGTGGATAAGAAAACAGGAAGGATGAATCGTAGCACCGCTTGGAGATTAGCCCTCGCCATACGCCTGGGCTGGGAAAACTGGTAGCCAGTCGCAGGGCCACATGAAGGATCAAGACAAGGAATGAAGCATCAGCCCCTATCTGCCGCGGTGAGGTCATGGCTGGATTAGATTAGACTCGCTTAGATTGCGGCAGCTCGGACCGATCGTCCGTCGTTCGCTTGACACTTGCCCTGCAACCTCTCGCAGCGAACTCAAGAGTCCACCGCGGCCGTGTACTGCCTCGAGCTCGCCCGACTGCCGTATCAAACCTCTAACGATTCAATGGATCCATTCGAATCCATTCATGATCAGCATCTGCCATCGTGTTACATGCTGCACCATTACTTCAGGAACAGCATCCTTTCCTCGAGGCTCGAGGACGAATCACGGATATTACCGGCAAGGATCAGATGGGAGGAGGACAGGCAGCCATTCGATGAAGATAACGAGTGGGTTCCTGCCTTGCTTTAGCCATTACTAGCCACAGACACTCTGTTTTTAGCCTACGATTTGCTGCCCTGGCACCGCATTCAGGGCGGAGTCATCCCCGACGGAAGGAGTACCACCTTGTCCTAGCTGGCATGAACACAGTCCTCAGGAGCTCGTTGTATTATAGGAATCCGTTAAATTCCAGCAGCTCCTGACGTGACAATACGTTCTCCGAGTTCAAATTCCCCACCGTCTTCACACCAGAGTGCACCTCCGCGTCCGGCCTCACGGCGAGTCGTGTAACAGTATCCGCCGCGCTATGCGACACATTGTGGGGTAAGTTCACGTGTTGCTCTCTCAAAAAAAGACTCCACCCAACGATGATGCGATCCCAGACGAAATCTGGCCCTCCTCTTTACTCTCTTACGCCCACGTTCAGCTATGGGAAACTCGGGCTCGACTGGGACCCTCCTCGCGTCTTCCCAGCCCGGTTCTCCGCTCCAGGTCTGCCTCAACAACGTCTTCACGTCGAACAAGGGCGCCGTCTCCTACCCGCAGGACTTTCTGTACCAGTTCTTGGAGGTTAAGCCATACAACACGAACATCCCCGTCACTCCGGCTGCTGTTACGCGCCCCACCACGGCTGATGACGTCGGGAAGATCGTACAGTGCGCCGTTGCGAGCGCGGTGAAGGTGCAGGCGCGGAGCGGGGGCCACAGCTATGGGAATTACGGTGCCTCTCCTTCTTACTCCCAGGAACACGTCTCAGACCTTCCCAGGCATCGGAGGCGAGGACGGCGCCGTCGTTGTCGACATGGTCAACTTTCAGCAGTTTGTAATGGACAACTCGACCTGGCAGGCGACCATCGGCGCCGGCACGCTCCTTGCGGACGTCACATCGCGCCTGCACAACGCAGGCGGGCGTGCGATTGCCCACGGGACGTGCCCGCAGGTGGGAATCGGCGGGCACGCGACGATCGGGGGGTTGGGGCCCGTCTCGCGGCAGTGGGGCGCAGCTCTGGACCACATCCTCGAGGTCGAGATCGTGCTGGCGAATGGCACGATCACGCGTGCGAGCGCGACGCAGAATCCTGATATTCTCTTTGTGCGTGCCCACCGCGACTTTGCTTCCCGGCCGTGATTTAACCCCGTGCACAGGCCGTAAAGGGAGCGGCGGCGTCCTTCGGGATCGTGACAGAGTTTGTGTTCATGACGCGCCCGGAGCCGCCAACCGCCGTTATCTACTCCTACACGCTCGAGTGCGTCTACCTTTTATTTTCTCGCGCACACAACTCATCGCGCGGTCCGCAGACTTGGGGAGCATGCCGGCCTCGCTCCGACGTTTGCGGCATGGCAGGAAATCGTCGCCGACCCCGCGCTCGATCGCAAACTCGCGTCGGAAGTCGTGGTCTTCGAGCTCGGGATGATCATCTCAGGTACGTGCACACGTGTGCATCTTTCGCCATTCTCACAGCTTCGCAGGGACCTATTTCGGCACGCGGGAGGAATACGACGCGCTGAACTTTGAGCAGCGGCTCACGAAGAACGCGACGGCCGTTTCGGTGTCGGTGCTGGACGACTGGCTCGGCGTCGTGGGCAACTGGGCGGAGACGGAGGCGCTGAAGCTTGTCGGGGGTGTCGTGCGTATCATATAACTGCAATAACCTAACAGCTAATCCCGCGCAGTCCGGTCCATTCTACTCCAAGAGCCTCACCTTCAAGGCCACGACGCTGATCCCCGCGACGGGGATCCAGGCCTTGTTTGATTACATCGATAGCGCGGACAAGGGGACGCTGGTGCGTTCTAGGTCCTGCGCCCGGCTCCTTGATGCTGATTTCAAGTTTTAGATCTGGTTCGCGATATTTGACGTCGAGGGAGGGGCCGTGAATGATGTCGCGCAGAACGCCACGGCGTACGCGCATCGGGACGCCCAGGTACTTTATCCGTCCTCCTCCTTCTCCATCTGGAAAACCCAATTTTTTTTCCTGGACAGTTTTACATGCAGACGTACGCGGTCGGAGTCGGTTCCCTCTCGAACACGACCACGGCGTTCGTCACGGGCATGAGCGACACCGTCACCAACTCGATGCCGGGCGTGCAGTTCGGCGCCTATGCGGGCTATGTCGAGTGCGTCGCCTCCTCCTCTTCTCTGTGTTTGCATTTGCTGACGCGCGCGCAGCCCGAAGCTCACGGACGGGCCGCAGGAGTACTGGGGGACGAACCTCGCACGACTGCAGAGCATCAAGGCCGCGGTCGACCCCGGGGACGTGTTCCATAATCCGCAGAGCGTGCGCCCCGTCGTTGCTGCGGCGGGGAACAGCACGAGCCCCAGCGCGACGGCGTCGGGTGCGGCGGGGACGCAGACGGCGAGCACTGGTGGGGCGAGGGGGAGGTGGCGCGGGGCGTGGGGTTGCTGGTTGTTAGCTGTATTGGTCGCCGCTGCGGGGTTATGAGTTTATGTGCTAACGCGTCGAGATGTATTAACGAAATGACGGACTGCTACCAGTATTGTACTATGATACTAACCCACCTTCTTGTAGTGGCTAGCTGTATTCTTTGCCCAATGCATTGTAATATTCGCAAGATAGGATTGTGCCTCAGATGAAGTCCTTACCTAGCCCGTCACCAAATGTGACCTAGCCCGATTCAAATCCTAACTGAGCCCGGCTTTGGTCCTTCGTCATGCGCGCTGCGTCAAGCCGACCGCTGCCGAAAACGTGGTCACGCCACCGTGTCAAACGTTGACAGCGGCGCCCTCTTCTTGACAGGCTCAAGCTTTTGGAGAAAGAAGCAGCATGGCAATTCAGGCTAGGCCTTTCCTTTTCGCTCTATGGTCTCTGTGCGGTATCAAGAGCTCAAAAGCGCAAATTTCCAATTACTCATTTTGCCCTAGAACCACTGGCAGATTTTTAGGTCCGCGCATTCACGTTTTTGCCAGGACACGCTCGTCAACCTCTTGTAGGATGAAACCTGAGGTAGTCCTCTATGCGATAAATCATTTTTTTTTACCCCCGAAGCTACCGCAAGAGCACGATGGCACGGATTATTCAGTCCAAAGGGCCGTGCTGGAGCACCTCTCCCAGTGCGCAGACGCGTTTTGCCAGCAATTGGCGCTTGACACGGAGGAGCACGTCCAGGCCGCTTGGAATGTGCTTCGGACGACTCTGGAGCAGTTCGCGAGGCTCCACGAAAATGCGAATATCAGCAAGGCGCGCTTGGAACAAGATTACGAGTCCTAAAATGTTTTCATTTTAGACTCGTTTTTACTCTCCATTAAGCGCCTACTTCTTCGTTTTTTGATCGATGACGTTTAAGACATGTGGGAGTTTGGTCTCCTTATATGGTAATTATTTCTTCGATTTGTCGGTGAATATGACCGCTGTACATATTTCCTGTTCTGTCTGCTTTTCACTTCAGTTCTGTTGGATTTAGATCCTGTACTCTTCTCTATACTCTCCTAGACGGCCCGACACATCTGAAATTGGAAGACGGCGATTCCTGTTCGGTACCTTTCCGAGAAAAGAAGGCTAGTGTCCCGCTGTGTAATCGATGACAGCCTGTACACAAATGAGAGTCAGCCCGCGGAATTGATGGCATCCGCCTAGCCTCTCTAAGCTCTCTCTCCTGCCAACGGTGCGCCGTTGCGCGCGGGTTCGCGGATCCAACAACTCAAGCCCAAAGCCACCCTCTTCCCCTCTGCGCGCGCGAATCCCACAACCACGTCTCCAAGACGTTTCGGTGGTTGGATCCCACCGCCCACGCCCTCTTTGCCGTTACGTGCGGGCATCCCACCACCCACGCCCTCAAGGCTCTCCGGCGGTTGGATCCCACCGTCCGCGTCCTCTTGGCATCTGCGCGGGCGAATCCAACAACCCAGCAAGCAAAGAGGCTTCGGCGGTGGGATCCCACCGCCCATGTGCTCTTCGCATCTGCGTGGATGAATGCAACAACCCGGCACCCATCCCACCAACCTCTTTGCCGCTGCGTGCGGGCATTCAACAACCCGGCTCAAGACACGGTCGGCGCACTACATCTGCGCGTGGGTATCTCACCACCCACGCTTCGAAGACATTTCGGCGGTTGTATCTCACCACCCGCGTTCTCAAGACACTGCGGCGGTTGGATCTCACCGCACGCGCCCTCTCTGCATCTGCGCGCGAGCATCCAACCACACCCTCAAGACGCTTCCGCGGTTGGATTCTACCGCCCACGCCCTCTTTGCCGCTATCCCACCACCCACGCCCTCAAGGCTCTCCGGCGGTTGGATCCCACCGTCCGCGTCCTCTTTGCATCTGCGCGGGCGAATCCAACAACCCAGCACGCAAGAGGCTTCGGCGGTGGGATCCCACCACCCGTGTGCTCTTCGCATCTGCGTGGATGAATACAACAACCCGGCACCCATCCCACCACCCTCTTTGCCGCTGCGTGCAGGCATTTGACAACCCGGCTCAAGACACGGTCGGCGCACTCTACATCTGCGCGTGGGTATCTCACCACCCACGCCGTTTCGGCGGTTGTATCTCACCACCCGCGTTCTCAAGACACTGCGGCGGTTGGATCCCACCGCACGCGCTGTCTCTGGTTCTGCGTACGAGCATCCAACCACGCCCTCAAGACGCTTCCGCGGTTGGATCCTAGCGCCCACGCCCTCATTACTTTTGCGCGTGTGAGTCCCATGACCACGCCAGACGCTTCGGTGGTTGGATTCCACCGCCCGCGCCCTCTTGGCCGCTGCCTGCGGGCATTCAACGACCCGGTGCCACAAAGACGCTTCGGCGGTTGTATCCCCCCGCCCGCGCCCTCTCTGCATTTGCGTGCGAGCATCCAACAACCCGGCGCCACAAGACGCCTCGGCAGTTGGATCCGTGTGTCAAAATATTCAGCGGAAATTTAGCTGTTTTGTGATGCCAGTTCAAAATATCTATACGGCACCCCCCGTTTGCTATTGAGCTGCACACCTATTTCGTGACAAGCACATGATTGTCACTCTGAGCGCCTATAAGTGCACACAAGCTAGAAACTACGGCCATCCTCTATGCACTTCCGTACATATTGCTGATGTATGGGTCTTCTTCCCATTGCGATTAGTCTGAGGCAGGGCTGAATAACAATTTAGGATAATTTGACTCTCCGCCACATTTTTGATGAGTCGACCAAGAGTCCACACCAAATTCAAAATTCATCAAGTACATGCACAAAAGATCTACTGAGCGGCGGCTAAGGTCACCTGCAACTCTTGAGGCAAGGAAGCATTGATTTTGCCCACTACCCGACCCACAAGGCCCAGCATGTGCTCCGGCGATCCGAACTGTTCCCCCTCTCCCCCCACGTACAAATGGTCCACTCGAATCCCTGTCGCCTTGACAAAAGCCTGGGTGATGAAGGTGCGATATCTAGAATGAATAGCGTCCCATTTCAGATCATCAACTGCAATGACTTTTGGGTGGAACGATGTCGCTGTCGCAATCTTGAAGAAGATGAAATCCATCAAACCCTCCTCGATATTACAACCGCAAGTCAATGCACCCTTGGGGGTGTTCTCTTCCAAGGTACCCGCCTTAAAGGGTACCCCATAGACTACAAACTTCCCCGCGTTATCTTGAATGAGCTTCCGTCCAGATGACTTGAAGCTGTGAAAGATGCAAGCGTTCTTTTTGTTCCGGGTGGTAAGGATATGTAGAGCCAGCGCCCGGGAGATATAGGAACATTGGGGCAAGACACCAGGGACCAGCTTCAGGAGGCGTCGAATTGGGAAAGGTATGGGTGTCCCCGCCTCAAGATAGGCTTTCAACGCTTGAAGCGCATCATCTATATAGATTACTCAGTACTGCGAAACAGACAAACAGGAGAGAAACGTACCTGTTAACCTCCTCTTTTCCTCGTCATCCATGGAACCGTCAAACCATCTGTTCTCAACTGGAGGAGAACGTTTTGGGCCAGTGTCCGAATCATCTGAATCACCGCCGCTTTCATCTCCTTCATCTAGGAATCAAGAGTTAGAGGCAAAAACGAAATACTGAAGAACTTGGGACAACCTTTGTTTTTTTCCTTCCCTTTTTTGCTTTTGAGGTTTTTCGCTCTCAATTCCTCAATACGCTTGTTGATCTCTTCCCGTTCTCTACTCGCGATTAACAGGGCCTGTTTGACTCCATCCTTGACGAACTCCTGGAGGCTGGAGTCTTCTAGACATGCCGACATTTGCTCTATATGGGACGCCAAAGTGGTATATTCAGCCTGCAAGCTGGTAATTGTAGCCTTCTTAGGCTTCACTGGTTTCTCGTTCTTAGGCTGCTCTGGTTTCTCAGTCTCCAGCTTGGATGCCAAGAATCCGTCATCCAAATTCATGGCGCCAGCTATTAAAAGGTCAGACCATCATCAGTTCTCTGTGATGATACTCACGTTCATCCTCATCTTTCATGGGGCCCGTCTTGATGACTACATGATTGACTTCCCCTTCTGTGATGAGGTCTAAGCATGTCATAAATCCCCCAAAAAATGGTGTACGCACTGTTGCCCTCCTTCTCGTCCACATCCATCTCATCGTCGGAATCCAAGATCTCAATAACACCACCTCTTTCCTTAGTGCGAGCTGGGATGATCAGAAGGTGAGTAATCTCTTCCTCTTTAACCTTGGTGGCGTCGGCATTTAGCTCAATGTCATCGACTAACATCCTGTCGACAGCAGCTGACAATATGGAGGAGATAGGGACGATGGGAGCCTCCAGGACCTCATCAAGTATGTCCTCTTCCCGTCGCAATAACTCATGATCCAAAAAATCATCAGCCGCATTCTCCTCCTCGAAAGCATTGAGTACATTCTAGGCTCAAGACACATGTCACTCACAATTTGATTCAAACGCTCTGCAAGGTCAGTGGAGGACAAAGATTCCTTCTCCAAAGATTCCTTCTCTTCGGCCTGAAGAGTGTTGAAAATATCAAGAGCCTGACTGTAGCTCATCTGCGCTTCCTCGACATTCTGAGCAGCAAGTTCGCGAGATTCTAGGCACATTCAGTTGAAGTCTCTTAGCAGTCCGGATTGGCTCACCCTTGGTATTTCCTTTCTCCTTCTTTCTCATCCGCTTGAATTTCTCGACGACTGCCTCCTGTTCCAATAGGTGGCTCCTTGCATTTTCAAGAATTTGCCTGGCAGCGTCAAGATGTTTCATATCGGAATGACCAATAGGAGGTGTAGCACCGCCAGAAGAAGTCAAAGGGCTCGACACAGCGCTCATGGTAGGACAGGAGACAGGAGAGTTGTTTTGTTAAAAACGTGACTAAATTGGTAAATTTAATCGCTAAATTTAATCCGACTCTAGCTCATCTATTGTGTCAATAAGATCGTAATCTAGATATGCGTCGCCATCCACCAGATAACGGATAGGGATGTAGGTAAAATCATCCTCAGAACAAATAGCAAGTCTATGATGAAGACGGCGCACAACACCAGGCAGCCCAAAACAATCGCCATCCTTCATGGATGTATCCCGGTAGACAACAGTTCCCTCGGAATCGTGGGGGAATACTGGGGTTGTCCAAGGGAGTTGAATCCAGAGACCAGTAGATGGTCTGTACATCTCGAAATGAGCGCCGCTGAGTCTGTGCATCAAGGCTTGGTCGTTGGATGCGACGAAGGATCCATCGCTCTCGAGACGTCCCAGCCATCTAAGAGGTACATTTCTTCTTCTTCTCTATGTTAGTGTGGAGGGTAGTAGATTTTTTTTTTGCTCACTGGTGCGGCCCAATAATAGGTATATAAATTATCAAGTCAAGGCTGGCTCGGCTTCGACATACAGTCTGCCTGCACTCTGGATCTCCACAAATGGACTGGGGAGGATCGGTCAGTGAGAAGATAGGAAAGCCTAAGTGGCAGCAAGACTAACCTGTACCATGCTATTATGTCCGTCTTAATGAGATGAATGGGATGGATGAGCGTGCAAGATAAGATAACGATCCGAGATTGTGATTTAGTGATGCGAACAATGACTGACTGGTAATAAAATTGATCGAGGTCGTAAGCCTATAGTCGCAACTTTGTAGTGGTCGTAAACTAGTGTTACAGGTCGCAAACACTGTGACATGGGTCGGAAACAGGTCACATGGTCCCTCACAAATGTAAAGAAAAATAGCTGTACCAAGCTCTTAGAGAGCTGATGGTCATCTGGGACCGAAAGATATTCACACACAACCTAATTGAACCCTCAATGCAGTTAGCATAGCATTTTTCGAACTTTAATATTACACCTAATCGTCAAGAGGTTACCTAGAACTAGGCATAACCAACTGGGATAATATGGAGTTTCCCAGCCTACATTTTCAAGGCTGTATGCATCTATTCGTGGCAAGTTCCTTTTGAACTATTGAGTCCAGTGGAAACACAATTGGGTACCACTATACCACTGTACAATGTCAGTAATGATTGTACAATGATAATAGGAATTCCCGATAGCTGTATACTACGATTTATAGGTTATTACTGGTAGGATACGGTAGGGCTGAGTGTTACCAACTTTGTCGTCATACAATGATTCTTTGGCATGCCACATTGTTTGACCCTGGATGTTAGGGATAGGGGTTGCTTTTATAGATTTTGCTTATTATTTGCGTAACTGAAAACCATTAGCTATGTTCTCAGTGTCCACCCAGAGTTGTAGATACTCCAGGTTATCTATTTATTATTTTCGTGATTTTATCTAGACTCTGTCTGCTTGTCTTCAACTGGCATCAAACTGGCATCTGGAAACGCGCCGCGGGCGGATGGGTGATGTCATATCACGTGGCCGCTACGCCTACACGTGCATCACAACCCGCATCCGGAAAGATGGCTCGTTCTAACCATCAATGATTCAGGAGATCTCAGCAACTTGTCTCCTGTGTCATATTTGGTGTCTCCAACTCATCCAGAGTCATAAGGAACTCAGTAGAACATTTTATAGGTAAAATTAGATACAAACTTGTAAAATGCATCAAAGACGGATATCTACCAGCTTCTATCTCTCACCAATCACTCAAGAGAACTCAATATCATTGAAGGGTTTCGTTCCATGTCTAACAGAAGTATATCTACTTAGCAAGGAGAGATTTATAGGCCGCTATTAAAACTTCCTGTTCCTCTAATCGCTTTTTCTGCTCCTCTCCCTCGCTCCTGGCCACCTCCAAGTCCTGAGTTGTGCTTTCAAGGATCTTACTAGTACTGGCATGCTTTGCTTCTGCATCCTGTAGCTTCTTTGACATCTCAAAAGCCTCCCGTTGTCGAGCTGCTGATAGACTAATGAAGAGTTTGTTGAACTCATTGGTGATGTCTTCAATATCGCTTTTGCCATCCCTTAACAGTCTAGGGGAGGAATAGTGGAGAAAGGGCTCGTTGGCATTGACATGTTGAGCAGTGAAAAAAAGCCAGCATGAAGTTTCCTGGGCTAAATCTTCGCACTGCTCAGAAAGTCAGAAATCGTAAGAAGTGCAAAAGAAGAAATTTATCTTACTCTCTCAATCAATTCACGAGACTTCCGTGTAAACCTCTGGGTGCAAGCAATTTTGTCGCTGATTAATGCTCTGCTACCGCGCTGCCTGACTATCTCTGAATGCAATATCAATAGATTGGTGTGTATTCCAGTACTCATAGAGGATTACTCACCCAGGGGTTTTGATCCACGATACGCACCCTTCACTTTCCCAAATATAGGGGTTTTTTTGGAGGGTCTGTCCCTGATTTTAGTAGGTGTAGGTGACGGAGTCACTTGGTTGTCTAATTATTTTTTTTCAGGATTTGTAGGGTCTACAATTAATAGCTGAACATTTACCTTCATTCCTGCTTCCACCTAATCCTATGAGATTGGCGGAGAGACCAGTCCCGATAATTGGGGCGACAAGACTTGGGTCGATGAGATGATCTATCTGTGGCCATTTCAGTCAAGATCTTCAATGGGTAGGCTAAGAACTAACCCCTGAAGGTGATGGGTTTAACGACATAGAACCAGGAGAGCTCATAAACTGAGTTGAGCTTGGGGAAGTCGTTATTTGACCCAACAATGACTGATAAACAGGGGGAAGATTTTGAACTGAAGCTGGAAGCCTATCAAGAGGCCCATGAAGGGCACCAGGAGTATAATTGATTTGCGGAAACCCGATAGTATTTGTCTGCGTACACGGCAGTAAATATCGAAAAGCTCTAGTTTACAAAATACTCACAGGCGTGTTGAATGGCGGTCGCGTTGTATTGCACTGAGTTTGTGGCCTGTTGAAAGGAGTTTGGGGAGATAAATCAGCAGGGGGTTGAGGAGTAGGAGTCCCCCTGGTGACTGAAGCCTGTCCCGTTGCAGACGATGCTCCAGGCTGGCTGCTTTTCTTTCTGGCTTTGGCATTCTTGGAGTGGTCACACTCAGAGAGGTAAGGAGCTCCAGGGCACCGACGACATCTTCTAGGTGGTTGAGAGCTGCTACGACCCTGCCGACCCATTGGAAGCGGTGGTCTGTGAGATTGTGATAGGCTGATTAAGCGACATTGATGACATTCATTGACTTTGTAACAAGCTGTGAAGGATCTCAGTTATTGGATTCCAGAACCAGATAATTATTTGAAGTTGGGATGTTGTATTCTTTCGCTGAATTACTTGATGTTGTCGCCTGTGGAACTGATCTGTGAGCACTGCCACTGATGAATGATTGGTGATTGACAGATCGAATCCCAGATCGCTCTTTCCGAATGTCATCACCTATTATTCCTCGAATTTGCCTGAAAACTCCTCCTCCCTCCCCTGGTCCCTCGCATATTACTCTAACTGGATCTGACCTTGATGGTAGGCTGATCCTCTCTCCTGTCAAGCAACCAAGAGCCGCCAGACAAAAACCCACACACGGGCGAGATGCCGGTGGCGGCAGTCGACAGTCACGAAAAAGAGTCAGAGCAGTTGATTCCCAAGATGCTGAACACATGGAACACACAATTGCTAGCCTAGGAAATCTAGAGCCTGATCCAGAGCCTTCCCCCACTTTGAGTCTATCAGCTTTCCAAATGTCGCCACAAGCCATTGACTCAGCCTCGACGATGGATGTGGATGAAATCTCTGATCCAGAGGAAGGTTACAATGAGTATACAGATTCAGTACTGGAAGATGGCACATCATTCTTCCAGATTGCAAAGAATATGTTCATTGTCAATGGCTGGGACGCAAAGACGAGGCGCTCTAAGGTTTTTCTATCTTTTGAATGCAGTAAGGGCTACTCTGATTTTATTTAGGCTACCTGGTATCATGTTCAGAGATCCACGATAGGCCTCAATGCAGTTTATGTTTGCACATGTCCAGCCAGCAATGCGGATGGAGTTCATTGCGTCCACGAACATCTGTTGAAAGAATACGGATTGGAGCTATTTCCTGAGGATTCTGTACTTCCTGGTATGTTCCTTTTTATGGGTTGAAAATGCAAGACATAATCATTGAATAGATATTGACCAGGAAGTGGTCCTCTTCTCCCGTCACATTGAATTGAATGAGCTGGAATTTATGAACCGCTTTTCCTGTCCCACCCCCAACAAGAGAGGGTTGACTGGACGTGTCATCGTAACATATGAAGGCCGTGATGATGGTGGGGGACATTGGAATTGTGAGAAAGACTCTGGACCTTGCTCTCATTTGGCTCCCTGCCGCAAAAAATTCCAGCAGTTGGTACAGATCAACCCCGAGGCCGAAGATGTTGTCGGGGCCCAGGAGCTCTACGATAAAGCTGGTACTTGATCTTTATATTTCCGTTAGCAAGAGAATCACTGACATTTCTACAGTCCCTAAAATCAGAAAGGCAAATGCCGCCGGGAGTGAAAAATCGGTTTCATACAAAAAGCGCCCTCCTCCCATCTGGGCAGCCCTTCCGGGAGAAGAACTTTCACCGTCTTTCCCCTCTACCCCACCAAAACACTTACTCCTGGACAACGAAGCCTCATGTTGTTGTGCTGCTCCGAACCGCTTGTTCTTCCGGCCACTGGATGGCTCTACAGATCGGCAAGCTATTATTTACGGACTTTCAGAGTCATTTTCGACTACCATACAGCTTCAGCTCTGTGTCTGTAAGCGACGCTTCATCGGGCCAGATTGTGTATCACAAGGCATTTTCAACTACAACAACAAGGTCCTCTTCACCCACGAGATCTTGGACGAGTATACATCGGCTTTTACCACATCAGAAACTCCATTTTCCGCCTGGGGTCTTGTCCTATCTCGGAGATATGGATTGAGGGGAGGGGTTTTCTGCAGCACGGATACTTTTCGCTCTGCTTGGTTTGCTTATGCTAGACTTCTCCAGTTGGACGGGGATATGCTTTGCCCAAAATGCGGGCCTTCCCCGGAAACCACAATTTGGGATGGCGTAACCCTTGCCTTCAACCGAAAACACTTGCTTCCCTCTTTGGAACCCCCCACAATATCTCAGGAAGCGTCGGTAGTCAGGGATGCTACCAGATATGTCTCCGACCAACAATTGCTTCCTCACGCCGCGTCTCGAAAGCTCATTCGGAAGGTTGTGAATGGCCCACCTTTGCTCTTTGGAGCGGGTCTAGATATCGACACCCTCAGTGCACCCATCCAAATGGAAGAGGATGGCGAAGAAGAAGAGGAGGAGGAGGAGGAGGGTGGCATACAGGTATCAAAATCTTCGAAAAAGAAAAAGGAGCTCCTCGAGCGTCTAGAGGCCATTCCTGTCGCTATATCTCGGTTAGCAGGAACAAACGAGCCTCTTTCTAGGCTTTTCACACTCCACTTTGGGACCACATCTGTCGTAAGGAAAATTGTGGCTCCCGATTGCTACAAACGGTTTTTTATGCAGGTAAATAATTTCGTGCACATTAATTTCGAGTGTCTGACAAGTGCCAGATTAGCGCTGAAGAGTCGGTGCTCCAGATGGCCAATTCGGATGCCCTAGGTGCTCTGGACGATTTTATCAAAAGTCCCACGCGGATAAATGCATCGGCTCTGATCAACATTCCAGTGTTGTACGACGTACTGGAGCATGAGTTTGGAAAAATCAATGCCTCCAATCAAGAACAAGAATTGCCCCCCGATATCCTGGCAATATGTCGTTGGATTGGTGAACGTGGAAAAACGGTTCTGGGCTGGCTGAAAAAGAATATTGGGGCTCTGCCTAACGTTAGCGCTTGTATTGAAAAACCATGGATGGAGGTGAGTATTTCAGCTCTGGAAAGCTTGTCAGTTCAGAGTCGACTGACTTCTGTAGACAGGATGTTGTTATGGGACGCCCAAGATTCGCGAACGCCCCAAATATCCCAAGTTAAAATTTGACACTCGTCCCGAGGCAAGTGGAAAGAGAGGTGCCAAGTGCTCTAAATTTTACTCGCAGTATGGGGAGAAAAAATTGACGGGTGGGATCATGTGCGCGTGGTGCACCCATAGCATTTGCTATGGCTTTCACTGCATTCCCAAGGGAGAAGGCCGGAACGATGTCTTTTCAGCCCTCGTAACAAGATGGGAACGTCCACCGAAGAGAGTTGTATACGATTTTGCATGCGCTCTTGGGCCTTATTGCATGACACGAGAGCCGGAATTTTTTTCAGGAACCCAATTTCTGATCGACGATTTCCATTCCGTAGGACATACCAAATGTGCACCGGCCGCCTTTCTCAAGACCTACTGTGCCGTCGATCCCAGACTGCGTCACATTAACTCCAGTGCAGGGGAATGTGGGAATAGCGGAATATCTAGAATCCGAAAATCAGTCAGCTATATGTCTCAGGACAGAGCGATAGTTTACACAAAGGTCTTCGTGTCAATCTGGAACAGGCAGAGAATCAGGGGAATGTAAAATAGTAATTTTATATCTCATCATGGGTCCAGAACATGAGTAGTACCGACAGCTGTTCTATCCCTGAATGCACAATTTCTGAAATACTAAGTGACTTTTGTAAGATACGAACCAGCCATACATGATCCAGGGGGAGTTCCCCCCCATAAGCCAGATGCCGCAAGTCACCAATAATGGTGCGTCCCCGCTCCCGATGTGTGTCCAGTTGGGGGACTAGATGTTCCGAGTGCTCCATATGAATCCACCCGGCAATCCCGCCCCATTTTGAGGCCCAGAGGTCAGCGTCTTGGGCTAAGACAGCCAGATGTTCGTTAGCAGGCAATACAGAGTGTAGGCCACGCATGACGGCATTTGTGCCGTCAACAGGTTCAGCATCAGAGGATGCATGGGATATGTGGGAGACTGTTGAGACTGTCGAGCGGGATGAAACAGAGGAATCATCGGCATATGATGAATCAGAGTCGTCGTCATCGTCTGTAGTCTCATCTTGAGTAACTAGGATCTTCTTGGTTTTTGCTTCTTTGGCAATTGCTCGTCTCCTGTGAATGCGGATCATGTGAGACGGAGAGGAAAAAGAGTTGTATTCACATCTGACTGACTGTGCGGCCTTGGCAAGAATTTTTGTTTTATGCCTGCACTGAATATTGTCAGAAAACTGAGGTGGAAGGACGTCGGAAGAATAATGACCTTTGATAATAAGTGGTGTGCTTGTTTGTAGTCTGGGTAGCTGGAGCTGGAGCCTCTTCCATTGAGATTGTGGAAAGAATGTGGCAAGAGGAAGCCCGCACACAAAGGGCCGACGGGGGCCGGGTGGGTTCAACCACTGGAAGAGGGCGGGGTAGTGGGATCCAACGGCCGAAACGTCTTGAAGGCGTGGTTGTCGGATGCCCGCACGCAGCAGCAAAGGGTGCGCAGGCGGTGGGATCCAAACACTGAAGCGGTAAGGTGGGCCCGGGTGTTGGATGCCCGCACGCAGACGCACAGAGGCCACAGGCGGTGAGATCCAACCGCCAAGGCATCTTTAGTGCACACAGCGGCAAAGAGTAGGTGGGTAGTGGGATCGTTGTTGGATGCCCGCACGCAGACGCAGAGGGCACGGGCGGCGGGATCCAACCGCTGAAGCACCTTTGGGAGCTGGGTTGTTGGATGCCCGCACGCAGTGGGAAAGAGGGCGCTGGCGGTGGGATCCAACTGCCGAAGCGTCTTTGGGACCTGGGTTGACGGATTCGCGTGCACAAATGCACGGAGGGTGCGGGCGGTAGGATCCCACCACCGAAGCTCGTGCGCGCAGATGCACAGAGGGTGCGAGTAGTGGGATCCGACCACCGACTGTGTGAAGCCAGCGCCGGTTGTGAGATCCAGCCACCGAAGCAGTTTACGGCTTGAGTTGTTGGATTCACGAACTCGGAGCCCAGAGGGTGTGCGGGTTTTGGGATCCAACCACCGAAGCATCCTGGATTCGAGTTGTTGGATTCGCGAACCCACACGTAAAGGCGCGCAGTCGGCAGGATCCAACAACAGAAAGGACATTGGAGGAGTGTGTGGACGGTGGTGGGATCTAACCACCAAGCACTGATAACGAGAGCCGGGAACTTCAGCCGTGCAAAACGGTTAAAACAGTGGTATGTTGGGTAGGAGGATTCTAGTACAGAGGGCGTACGAGAGAGCTATATAGAACTAGCCCAATGCCATCAATTCCGCGGGCTGACTCTCATTTGTGTACAGGCCGGCATCGATTACACAGCGGGTCTTCTTCCACCTAGCCCCCTTTCCGGCCGCTGTATTTGCTTATATTTGTTTATTTCGGGTCTCTTCGGACCACGTCTGCATCACCTCCGCCGATTTTTATCGCCTCCATGAGTCTTGTCATCTCCACTCATCTATGTCGTACACTGGCTTGTATTCTGGATGTGTCTACAGGTATCCTATGAATTTTCCTTGGCCATACCAGGTGCAGTCGCTCGTCCTCCATGTAACTTCGGATCCGTCCCATCCAAGTTTGGTTCTCGTCGGTTCCCCAGACTTGCTGTTGAACATGTACCATGCCGCTGGGATGTCTTAGCCGATCCCGACGCTCTTCCGGTCCAGTGCGTCTTGTCGAGGAGTGTCAGTAATAATACTTTTGGTTTAGAGCGCTCACTCACATTCTATTTGGGCATCTGTCAATTTTTTTGCCTTCCAGTTGCTGGTCGTGAGTTCTGTTGAAAGCTCGAATCTAAGTATCTCTTCGACGCATGTCTTCAGCGCCAAATTCCCATATGCTCTTTGGGGGTACTTCTCTGAGAGCAATAGCTTACCCATCATCCCTATGTCGACGAGATTCTTCATTTCGATGCGGACGTCGTCCCAAATAACCATTATGTCTTTCGTGAGTCCTGCACCCGTCTTTTGGATGTCGATCGCCGTTAATATCCTCGCTAACTCGGCTGGGACGGCTGCGGCACGCGTTCACACCGGATCATGATTTATTCCTTTCTCACTCGCTTGTCGGTTTGAAAATTTGACACAAGTTATCCCGAATTTCATTGGAGGTGTTTCGCCCAGAGCGGACAAAGGTGATCGGGCTGCGTACTGCATGACGATGCTGGTTCTATTCAAACCATGGAGATCCCCTGCAGACTTGAAGGACATCGTGTTTACATGGGATCAAGCTTTCAAGGAATATATATTCACCGACAGAAAAAACCAGTTGATGCTTAACTTCAATGTCCGTTACGAGTGCAGTGACACAAGGGACGATCATTACGCTCAGACGAAAAAGAAATTGGCAGAGGCAAAGGCAGCAGGAATAAGTCTATTCCCTTCGTCCTTCTTGACGTTCAAAGACAAATTTGCGGAAAATCTAAACGACTTCGATTACGGATCTGACGATGTCCATATGGATGGCCAGGATGATGACTATACTCAAAAAGGTCCAAAGACATTCAAATGCTTGACAGAGGCGAAAGTACTCACTGAAATGATGGAAACCAGTGGTTGACTCGACCCTTGTCCGGGTAGTCTGCCTGTTGTCGATGTTGACTGTCTAATACCACCATATAAACCTAGAGCTGAGTGGACAACCGTAATAAGGGAACAACGAGCTGCATTGACAGCAAACAAAGTGGCAAATCTACCCCCAGAGGCAGCGAGAAAAAATAAAAAGGATAAGAACGGCAACAGGATAACGATTCTACCGCATGACTACTTTAATCGCAGGGCTGGAATAGCAGTAGAAGCTAATGCTGACATCATATCAAACATCATGCAAAAGTTCAGATTAAATACAGAGCAAATTCGCGCCTTCAAGTTGGTGACGGACCACGCAACTGGTCCACCTGGCTTACCCCTTCGAATGTATATGGGAGGAATGGGAGGCACTGGAAAATCTCAGGCCATACACGCAATCATTGAATTCTTCACCCGCCGGAAAGAAAAATACCGATTTATTGTTCTCGGCACAACAGGGTCAACAGGGGCCTTGCTCAACGGATCTACCTACCATTCCATGTTTAAACTGCCTCGAGAGTCTAAGAGTAAAAACCACGATGATATAGAAGGCATTGAAAATGAAGGCTCCTCCCTTGCGGCAGTCAATGAACGGTTGTAAGGGGTAGACTACATCTTTTTAGACAAAATATCAATGGTATCCTGCAACAATTTCCAGGCCTTGGCCACGCAGGCAGCAAAAGCCAGAAATGTGCATGATGATTCCTTTGGGTCATCAAATGTGGTCGTCGCTGGTGATTTTGCTCAGTTACCTCCAATGCCCGGACCATCACTGTACAGCGGGAAAGTGATGTTAAATCTTGCAGACGCAGGCGATCAAAGGAACCAAAATGCCGTGCTAGGAAGAATCCTGTGGCACCAGTTTAATATGGTCGTCATACTGCGCCAAAACATGAGACAGCAGGCCAATATAGTCTCTCGTAGACAGACACTCTAACAATAAAGCTCGTACCTCGCTTGTTAGAAGGCCAATATGGATGCGGACAATAAACTGAGGACAGCACTGATAAATATGCTGAATGCACAGCTGCAGATATATTGTTCTTGGAATTGCGTGTAGCTGGATTTCGTCCTGAAAATACAAACCTCGGCAGTGTCAACTTTCGTAATGTGTCTATAATAACAGTGAGAAATAGCCAGAAGGATGCTCTAAATCAGCTTGGAGTACGGTGATTTGCTGCAGACACCAAACAAACCCTGATAGATTTTTTTTCAATAGACAGAGTGAGCTTAAGATCTGTTGATAGGTCGAAATGGAAAGGCTGCGAGCAGTCAGAAGTTAAATGAATCACCAAAGGTCTCCAGCGTAAGTTGTGGGAATCACCGCCATGCACCACCAATGAATTCATACCTGGGAAACAATCCATTTGCATGGGAATGCCTGTTATGCTGCGCTCAAACGACGTGATCAGGATGTGTATCACTAAAGGCCAAGAAGGGGCTGTGGTCAGATGGGATGAAAACATGGGCCCCATAGGCCAGCAAATACTGGACAAGGGGGTGCGGGCCGGACAAGCCGGCACCTAGGGCTGGTAGGTAGGTCCGGCCGTCAGGCCGTGAAAAAAAAAAATGGGTCGTGGGATTTGGGGCTGGAAGATCTTCGGGGACCGCGTCAACGCGTGTTAAGATGATGTAGGCGCTTTGGTAGGCCCAAAATCCTCAGGAAAAGGTAATTGTTGTCAGATTTGGCCGAAATCGAGGACACATTGTCCTGACCTTGCTCTAAACGAATTAATCGTGTAAATTGAACATCTTGAACGTTCCTGAGCATTCTTGTACCTGCCTCACTTGAAGTCAGTGCCATTGAGCTGCCGGAGTGCTAGTTGAGGTGGGTAAATGTGTTTGGAGTTTCCAGCGTTGGAAAAGGAATCTGTATCGATCGAGCAGATCGTGGCATTAATTAATTTCGGGATGACTAATTACACTTCTCAAGGCAAATCGCGCCCATGGAATGTCGTTGAACTCGTGAATTGTAGAACACACATGTCATATTACGTGGCCGGCAGAGGGAACTGTGATAGTGGAAGGTTTGAATGTTGCAAAGATTACTAGTGGCATTTCGGGGTACCTTCGACAAGAGTTGAGGGAGCTGGATGAGATTACTAGGGTACACTGTGAAAGCTTGCTGGTGCTGAGTGTCACTGGCCTGTGCCGACGCCGTCTCATATGTTCTTTCTACGCTTGGAAATCTAACCACCGAGATCCAGTGCACTTCCATCCTGTAATGTCTTGGGATTCATCAATGGGCCCCAGGGTGCCTGAACCGGTGACTTACAGCGAGTGGAAACCATCTATATCAAAAAATAATAAGTGTAAGAATGCAGCTGTCAGAACTGATGCAGATGAAGACCAAAAAAAAGCTAAATGTTCTAGATCGGATGTCAAGTCTGACGCACCCACATCTGGGCCAAGTACAGTTGCAAGGTCTCTTGCAAACATTGTGCCGGGTCCAATACCGGTAGGATTGATCTGGGATAACAGAAACTACAGCTGTGCATACGATGCAACATTCACTATATTGAACAACTTATGGGCTGAAGATAACTTGGTGTGGACTCACAGGTTCAGTGAATTGAGTCCCTTGACGGAAAAATATGTGCTAAACTTGAATTTGATGGTACATCGAGCAGGGTCTTCACTGGAACAAGTTAGAGATTGTTTAAGAAGTCAGATGCACAGCGTAAATCCTGGTCATTTTCCTTACGGCCCAAGATCAACATCTATAGATAAATTAGCAGGAGCATTGCTGCCAAGCAAGTCATACGGTTCAGGGAAACAGCCATGTTTGACATGCGGATTTGCGGGTCCTCTCTAATACTCGCTGTTTGAAGCTTCTGTATCGGCGGGTTTAAGTGGGAGACAAGATTATCCGGTTCCTGTGCCACTTCAAGACTGGATTAGAGATAACCTGGCACTCAGCCGAGGCATTTGTCCGGCCTGTAGGTTAAATAATGTTTGCTCAAAAAATGTTCATGATCCCAAAATTGACGGACGTACGCTGATTGATATAAACCACGACAGACTAAGTTTCAACGACCAACTGGGATTCAACTCTGCAGGTGTCATAGTGAAACTAAACCTGAGAAGCATAATATACGGAGGGCAAAATCACCTCACCTGCAGATTCATTGATTTAAGGGGCACAGTATAGTTCCACGACGGAATATCAACCGGGAGAGCGTGTATCCGAGATGCCTCACTGGAAGACCGTTACGATCCAATGGCACTCCATAAATGTGGGGAAAAGTTAGCGGCAGCAGTCATATATGCGCGAGATTAATCAGATCATTGTTCCGATCTTTGTCCATGGAGAGAAAAAGTATAATGAAGACCTGTCCTGGACTCGTTCTGCCATGCGCATGCAATGGCCTAAAGCACAAGTACATATATTCTGAACGGAATGCGGGAACATGGTGCGCGTTCAGAGAGGTCCTATAACTATTAGTAAAATAATCGAAACTACTATGACCTGCACGGTATTAGGTATAAGTACGCCTATTCAATGCTTTTGACTCCAAGTTGACTATTAGGGACCGTTGTGTATCGTGGAAACAAAACCTCCCAGAACTTTGTCCCGGATCTTCGTTATCAAGCCTGCGATGGAATGGAATGTGGTCTTTAAATCTTGGGCTTGACGTATACGCTGCTTTGTACAAATCACGCAGAGCGGATTTGTCGGTCTTCCCATTCCTATGGACCGCTATCAGAGTTCTGAATTGGAAGAGATAATACATACGAAGTCACAGGAAAGCAGTCGAGTGCGAGGAATTGGGACGGCACCGCATAATATGGAAGTAAAGTCGAGGCTATCAAGCGAACCTCGGCAATATAGGCGTCTCTGGGGCAAACAAATCCCAAAAGAGTTTCGTCGACTCGAATTGCGCAAGCTTGGGTTACACCTGGGCACATTTCCATGACAGCGGCGACCCCGTCGAGCTCCACCCTGAATCCCTTCGAGAGAGATCAACAACCACGCCGAACGCTGGCAGTTGTTGAAAGAAGACTGACCTTGATCTTGACTTGATCGTCAATCCGGCCCAGGTGCTCCAGGCCACCGTCGGATGTCCATCTACCTAGATCGCCCGTGTTGAAAATCTTGCTCCTGTTCCAGACATAAGTAAATGGGCCACGAAGCAGATAGCATAAATAGCGGCTCGCCCGTTGCATAGGAAAGGATCATCAACATATTTTTCCGATGTCAAGTCTGGATGGTTGACATATCCGGCAGAAATCCCAGCACCGGCAGCCCACATAATACCTGTCTCCCCTATCGAACACGGCCGCAGATTTTTGTTGAGAATATAAACTGCGTTGTTTGGTGTGGGCCGTCCTATCAGCACACGGTTTCCAGGTTGGTGGCGCTGCATAGTGTTCACAATAGTGGTCTAACGCCGACCGTCAGCCCCAGCCAATAAAATTCTGGGTGACACCTCCGTAGGCCCGCAAGCATTATAAAATCGAGTGGAGGCCGCCCATGTGTCCGCCAGTTTTTGGGAACAAGGTTCGCCAGCTGTTGCCACGCAGCGGATATTGGGATAGTCGCTGGGCTGGTAGCACTGAAGGATAGTCGGTGTGGCGATGACAATATCAACCGTTTTCAAGACCTCCGTCCAACTGTGACGCGATGCCCCTCTAATGCATAAGGTGCATCCATGAGAGAGGGAGCCAAGGACTTCCCATGCACACATGTCAAAGGAAATACTGAGGAGTTGAGATACCCTTGCGCCTGGGCGCATACCCAGCTTTCCCGGAGAAAGGCCAAGCACTTTGGGTACACAAAAATGAGAGATGTTAGCGATTGAACATCAATTTAACGCACAATTAGATATATTTGAATGAGTGACACTAACACCCTTTGGTTTGCCGGTTGTACCTATTTTACATGGGTTACAGCTGCTTGCGGAACTTAGGGCGCGGCCCAAAAATTGCTGTTTTGAGACGTTTTTGATCGTTTTCAGCAGATCGTCCGCTGCGGGCTCAGTTTTCACTCTAGGGGTCTGAAACCTGGACAGGCCCGTCCGCGCTGCGATTCCGGAGGGCTCTGCACCCTCAGATTTCTCATAGCACATCTTTTGCCCGTGTAATTATATATTATGTCGTTTTTCAACAGAGCTTGTACTGCGGGTGAGGAGGGTATTATAAATTCTCGAATGAATGTTCCAAATTGCCCTTTCATCTATACGGAGTGCACCTCGTCTCCAGATTGTGAATAAACACTCCCTATCCCACATACAGCCTCAGTGAATCCTCGGAAGTGTAATTTTATGAGTTGCAGCGCAGACTCGCTACAGATTTCTGCTCTCTGAGTCTGGGGCCACAGGGGCCAACCTGCACACACCCCCATGTGTTTTTGAGGGCTTCCACGGTTCAGTTTTATTCTCTGTGCCCTCGTTCCGCGACGCGATGCGCCCCCGTCGGAAGTGTTACCGAGTGACACCACGCCACGTGCCTGTGACTGACGACATTGGGGGCGCGTCGCGTCGCGAAACGAGGGCACAGAGGATAAAACTGAACCGTGGAAGCCCTCAAAAACACATGGGGGTGTGTGCAGGTTGGCCCCTGTGGCCCCAGACTCAGAGAGCAGAAATCTGTAGCGAGTCTGCGCTGCAACTCATAAAATTACACTTCCGAGGATTCACTGAGGCTGTATGTGGGATAGGGAGTGTTTATTCACAATCTGGAGACGAGGTGCACTCCGTATAGATGAAAGGGCAATTTGGAACATTCATTCGAGAATTTATAATACCCTCCTCACCCGCAGTACAAGCTCTGTTGAAAAACGACATAATATATAATTACACGGGCAAAAGATGTGCTATGAGAAATCTGAGGGTGCAGAGCCCTCCGGAATCGCAGCGCGGACGGGCCTGTCCAGGTTTCAGACCCCTAGAGTGAAAACTGAGCCCGCAGCGGACGATCTGCTGAAAACGATCAAAAACGTCTCAAAACAGCAATTTTTGGGCCGCGCCCTAAGTTCCGCAAGCAGCTGTAAAAGAAATAGACAACGGCAAGTATCGCTCACCTGAAGTGTAAATGAGATAAGCTTCATCCGTTGGTACGGAGATCGTCGGCGCGGGAGGATCGTCGTTGAGGGAGAACTGGGGAGACGACGAATCCTCGATGAAATTGTCGAGACATAATCGGGCCACACCGCAAGGTATAGTACGGTGTTCAAATGCGGCAAGGTGGAGAACCAGGCTGGCCTTTGAGTCCGATACCACATGTCGCAAGATGATATCGGTGACCACGCCACCGTCCAGTGGAATATAAGATGCCCCAGCCTTCAAAATACCCAAGATGCCGACGAGCATCGCAATAGAGCGTTGTACCAGTAAACACACTCGTTTTCCTGCGCCAATACCGTCCCGGGTAAGACGGGAGGCAAGTCTGTTTGAAAGCTGGTCTAAGCGTAGGAAGGTAACGCTGTCCCCGAGGTGCTCTGCTGCAATTGCATGTGGTCGAGCCATGGCATGGTGGATGAATGCATGGTGCACGCATTGGTAACGTGGCACGAGGCTAGGCCCCTTACCGAAGAGAACGAACCGCGCTCTGTTAGAGGGCGAAAGAATATAGAGCGCAGGGGAACATAAAATTGCGAGCGTCTCAGAAGCCGTTTGAACCAGGGGATCTGCAACCTCCAGGTCTAAATCTCGAAGGATAGGGATCCGGCTTGGGGATCGGGAAGATACCCTGTGAAGGCTCCGATCTGGTGGTTGTTGGTTCATATTCGAGCTGAGGGAGGAGACGTAACAGTATGATGAGCGCGTACACTTGATATTTCAAGCAATCTAGATGATACGTTAGGCATGTATGATTAGAGTGCGTTGGACCTCTGCGACGGACAACCAGCGGGCTGGGAGTACTCTGCACTGCCCATCTTGGAAGATTTGGAGGATTCAGTAGTGATTCATTCCACAAATTGCTCCGTTTTTAAACTTGAAACACTCTGGTGGAACGATCATCGAGAAGCCATGTACTGCCCCAGAGAGACGCCGGGACCGTAATTTACGCAAGCCACAGCCGTTGCCAGTGCCCAGGCCTGAGGCCAGCGGCAGAGGTAGTCCGGCCATCAAGATTGTCATCCAGATTCGCAAGGGGTATTCTTCAGGGTTGCGGGTTGGTTGCGGGCTGGTCAACGAGGCGTTATGCAAGCCGACTCAAACCAATCCAGTTTGGCATTCGCGCCCGAGAGCCGAATTGTAGGTAGAACCGATTCATGGCACTGGCACAGCACTGAGAGTGGCAGCCGGCCCTTTCACGCGTGCCAGGGCCATTTACAATCTTTCCTTTTTTTTACGACGCGGAACGAACTATCTAAATTATGACTGGTACCCGTCTAACAACTTTATTATAGTCCATGTAATTCCTTCGTGTTCGTCAGAATATTCAGCATCTCCTCGAAACGGCTTTTGATATCAATAGAAAATGGCGCCGGGTGACTAGTAAATCGGTAATTAGTCGCTATTTACTGAAACTTAAAAGGTCGTCGAATCACATTGTCAGTCCGGTAATAACCATGTCGTCCGGATTCGGAATTAGAGGGAGGCCTTCCTTGTCGGTCGCAGGTCGTATTTCGAGGCCCCACAATACACTTGCAATGTTAATGGAGATTGTGTTTTTTGCGACATGTCTTCCGGGACAAACCCTGATGGAGCGAGTATAAATAAGTTACGAGCGATGAAGCCTAGCAAGCATTACCTTGTCCCGAAGCCGAACGTAACATGACTTTCACCTTTGGTTCGCGGAACCGCTGAAGCTAACTTTCCTGTCGAGTCGAGATGGCGGGCTGGATTGAATACTTCAGCGTCGTCCCCATAGAGCGCACGATCTCGATGAATGCCCCTACGAGAATTAAGTATTATCAAACTTGAATAGGTAGGGAAACATACCAGATATTGGCTATGCAGATACTTCCTATTGCGAAGAAAATAAGGAGGGAATTGGTTCTTCAAGGATAGATCTACCTTTTGGAATGAAGTAACCTTCATACCAATCGTCCTAATTCACATTGAGTCGGACGAAGCATCGTTGAAGTTATAGATCTTGACCTGAGAACTCATATGAGGCAGGCCTTATAGAGATAAAAAACGCGAGGATTAAGAAAAGAGTGAGGGCGACAAAAAAGACTCACCAATAGGATCAACCGGGACCCAACGCAGAACCTCGGTGACAACGGCCCCGAGGTACGGAAGGTGTTCTAAATCGGAGAACACAGGCATCCGGGACCTACCAACGATTTCGTCGATTTCGGCCTGCGCTCGAGATTGGACGTCCGGGTAGAGGATCATAGCAAGAAAAAACCAAGAGAGGACAGAAGAGGTCTAAAACAAGGGTTGAGAGCTCGTATGAGATACAGAGTGAATTATCGGACCGTTTCGGCGCCAGCTGCACTGTGATATGCCATGCATGAGTAAAGTGTCAGGGAGGCTGAATTTCAGACTGACTACATAGTCGCTAGCAACCATGAGGACTGTTCCTGATCCAGAGCATACTTTTCACCGGAAAGCAGCAAAAAGTTGGCAAAACTGGTATTCGCCTTGCCATCGAGCTGTTTTGGCCGTGTCATATAGCACTCGAGTATAATGAAGCCACATACGGCGCGTTGTTTTGCAGTTGTGAATAGACTCCTGAACATTTCAGAATCTGCTTGATACGACTTCAAGCCATGCCTTTTCCAGGGAGCTGCCCAGAGAGGAAAATATTGCATCCACGTGAATAATTCAACGAGATGAGCTCCGGGCTTGGCCGCACGGACAATCCGCTCCACAAAAGAGTTGATGCGGGATATAGAAGGATCCTGGGCGTCCGACAACCCTGGTATGTCATATAAAAATGACATGATCATGCTGCTGGTGGACCTAAACGGTGTGCAGGTGCATATCATTCAACGATGACTAAGAGCCAACCTTCGAAGTTGGTGGTCCCAACCAGGCGCATCGTTAAGCAGTCCTTCCACGAGGAGAATCGCCTCTTTCGCCTAGATGACGAATCACAATATTAGAAAGGTGTAACATCTAACTTGAATTCAATAATCCGAACCTGGTACGGGAAAAAATTGTGGGATGAGGTTTTAGCCAAGCAATCATGTGTTGCTTGATGCATCTTGCGCCAACTGTGAACCGAATTGTAAGGTGAAATCGAAGGAGGGGGAGGAAGGAATAACAGCAAGCCTGGCCCGATAAAAGGCATGAACAAAGACCCGGTCAATATTTGCGATGCGACTATGTTCTGCGGCCGATCTGAATATATTGCGGGTCTTCCGTCGAGTAGATCTGAGGCTGCCTTGAGAGAATTGAGCACGATCACCGGTCGTCCGATTATATTCAAGTAAACGATTGATCCTAGAGTCGTTGTCAGTATAGTCAAGTCGAATAGATATGCCACCGCCAAACGTTCCATGTTCCTTTTTCCACTTGGTAAATGGTATCCACAGATTTTCAGAGAGCTGAAAAAGATTTCCCACAAGGGAGTTGGGCCCGGTGGCAGTGGTAGAACACGCCTACTTGTACATCGAAGGAGGCCAAGTGAGATGGCCAGAATAACCGCAGATATCGCTGCGGTGGTCGTCGTCAACATGATCATGATAAGGAGGCTCAGGCTGATAATGTCGCAGCAACGAGAGTCCAATGTCGGGATGCGGTCCCAAACTGAAACAACAGGTAGCCGTACGACGTCCCATTTAGTAAATGTGTTGACGTTGAGTCGGTTGACGTTTATGTCCGGCGCGTTTGTTGTATGTACTGGCATGTTCCGAAATGGGACCACGCTGGGTTCAATTTATCCTGATTCTTATCCACGTGATTGTGGTTCTCAGATTGTGGCGTTTGTTGTACATTGTGGCTCACCCCTGGGTTCTTCCATTCCACCGGCTCGTTCTCGACTTAGTCCCGCGCCTGGCGGGTTCGACTCAGAGAAAGAATCGCGACACTGCCTTCATAATCAAAAGAAGACGGCAGCAGTGGTCCACATTCGTGCCATGTGGGAACCGGACCCGCAGAATCGAGTGCCCCGGTCTACACCCATCAGCAAGATGACAAAACTCTTGCCGACTTTGGTTCTTTGAGGTCTCGTTTGTCTCGCGTCGAAAAAATAAAAGCGCCGAAATGATGTTTAGATGCTAATGGACTATGTCCTGATTTTTTTTTTTTGGTACTCTTGCGGGTTTTCAGACATAGCTCGCAGTCTTGCGGTCGCGTGGTCTTTGGACGCTTGTTTGTTCGCGCACGAGCGCGTACGAGCGCGCACAAGCACGTACAAGCAAAGTGTCAAAACCCCGATGCCGCCGCTCCTCCATTCCACATGCACCAATTTATCGGCTTGTTCTGGACTTGAGATCCCACGCCGGGTACAAGAAAGAGTTGCGGCACTGCGGCAGTGGATTTATGTGAACCCCGGACCTTCCATTGTCGCAGAATCGAGTGCACCGGCCGGACACCGCGATCCTTATCGAGCTTGCTGCCTTCTCCGCCTGTGACGATGTCAAATCCCCAAATCAACGAACGGTGGACTCAACCCTACTCAACCTCAAACTTGGACTTGCGTGATTGATTATGTGGACCCTGGAGGCGAATTGCCAAGGGCTTGTTGGTGTTCTATTTCACATACCCCTATTCATCGGCTCTTCTCGACTCAAGATTCCGCGCCGGGTTCGACTCAGAAAAAGAAGTGCGACACTGCCTTCATAACCAACAAAAGAAGACGGATTAATGTGAGCCCCTGGACCCTCTTCCATCATCGCGGAATCGAGTGCACCGGTGCACCGCGACCCTATACAACCACATACCCCAATTCATCGGCTCTTCTCGACTCAAGATTCCGCGCCGGGTTCGACCCAGAAAAAGAAGTGCGACACTGCCTTCATAACCAACAAAAGAAGACGGATTAATGTGAGTCCCTGGACCCTCTTCCATCATCGCGGAATCGAGTGCACCGGTGCACCGCGACCCTATACAACCTTGGTGATCCGTGATCCCGTCACGAGTTCAAGACAGCGCCCGAACGTCATTCTCCCGCTGTATTGAAACATGTACGCATGCAATCCTACTGGTAGTGAATCCGAAAACACAGATTTTCCGTGGTCGGCCGCCCCAGTGTTGAGATCGTGCTGAGACTCCACGCTGACCCAGTTCATCGGCTGTCCTGAATGCCGAGCTCTAGGTATCTGAAACAGGGATGTTTATCCTCGGCGTCAACCTGCTAACGTACATGCGCCAGGCATAAGCTGATACTCCGCGCACTGATAAGTGATACTCCGTCCATTGTGGATCATATAATTGAACATTACTGCCAGGTTTCTCCATGTTTCGGATTCCACGCACATTGGAATGCTGGCCGTGGCCACGCCTCATCAATCCACACTACTTGAGAGCCAAAACTGAATCTTCAGCTTGGCTGGAGAGCTTTGGAGCTTTCAGTGAAACAGCCCAGGCTGCTTTCAATAAATGCGATTTCAGTTCGTACCCGCCTACCCCCCTCGAGTTCTCACAGGATAGTGATAGTCGGGATAGATTTATTGGCAGCGCTCGCATATCCTACTGCAACTATGGGTACTTCATGTTATTCGGAAATCGGACCCAGCTGATTTTTTTTCATCAGAACACCTTCGCATTTGCTGCGACCTCATGAACCTATTCTTTGTATTTGATGAATACACAGATTGTGCTGATGAAGGGGAAGCCCGACGGCTCGCAGATATCGTCATGGATTCTCTGAGGCATCCGCACAAAGCACGACCTCGTGGTGAATCTGTTGTTGGAGAGATTGCACGACAGTAGGTCATTGCTAATATACTCTACATTTCGAATTCACTCACCTCTTCAGATTTTGGTGTCGGACTATCATTATTACCAGTCCTTTGTGCCAACGTCGGTTTATTGATGCCTTCGGTCACTACACCTCATCTGTGGTAACGCAAGCCGCAGACCGGGGCCAAGGGCACATCCGTAACGTTGCTGAATATTTGGCAACAAGGCGCGATAATATTGGTGCAAAGCCGTCGTTCGCCGTCCTCGATCTTGCGTTGAATGTGCATGACGATGTTATCACCCATCCATGCATTGAAAAGCTTACAGTTTATACAACCGACATGCTAATTATCGGCAATGTTTGTCGTCCTAACCTTTAGTTCGTGGGCACTAACTTGACTCATTCTCCCCGCATCAGGATCTCTGCTCATATCGAGTCGAATTCGCCAGTGGAGACGTAGCCCACAACATTCTAACCGTCGTCATGCACGAATTCGACATCGACCTTCCGAGTGCCGTCCTCCGGGTCGAAAATTACCACAGGGATCTCGTCGAAAACTTCCTCGCGGTGTTCAAAGAGCTTCCCCGGTGGGGCGAAACTGAAATTGACCGTCAGGTAGCCAGCTATGTCCATGGGCTAGGCAACTGGGTTCGCGCGAACGATGCTTGGAGCTTTGAAAGCCAGAGATATTTCGGTGTCGATGGTCTCAACGTTCAAGATCATCGTACGGTTGGTCTCTGGAGGAAAGAAAATATTACGATGTAAATGCTAGTTATAATCGTCCTCCTTTGTTCAAAGAGTTTCTCGTTTGTCAGTCAGTGTTGCAATGCGGTACAGAGACTTTGAGGTTCCTCAGGTTTCCGGCGAAAAATTCATGAGACCGCACCTCGTCCGTTGCTACATTCATGTCGACTCTGGTCTCGCCGCGACTATGCCTACTAGTATATGCGTTTGGGGTTATGCCTGTTTAGGTTATGCGCTGCATTGCTTCGCTTGGCCTCTTTCCATAAGGGGAATTCACCCAGATAAGTGACGCCGAGTTGCGTACAGTGACATAGAACTCGTTGCGCTGCCTATATATCATCCCATTCAGGCCGGTTGTGTCCCGTATAACTCTTCCCTTGAATTAGTTCAATAATATGATTGGACACATATGCTGTGCAAACATTTTTTTGTGCAAAAAACGAATTTCAAATATATGCTGAGGAGAATCAGCGCTGTGTTTCCATCAGTACTGCGTAAACTTCAGGAGAACGCGCAGATATTGAACACTGGAAGGGGAGCGGATGTCTGTTCTCGTTTTTAACGCGGAGGGTATGTGATCAGTCTCGAGACCTACAGGGTCATTCCGGTTTTGGGGTGAGCGTAAGCATCTGGCAAACAAGGCTGCCCGTTGTCCGATGTACCAGGTGAAATTTGAAACGACCAAAGGATGGTTGCAATATCGATGAACAACGTATCATTGGCGAGGTGCCTTCCTTGGCATATGCTGGTAGAAACAGATGTAATTTAACTGTATGTCGCAAGTGATAGGCATTAACTCACCGCTCCCCACTCCCATACGTCGCATGTCCTTCTCCTTGCGTGTCCGTGAAAGGGGGGACAAGTAATCCCTGCTCGTTAAGATATCTTTCGGGATTATATTCTGCGGCGTCTTGGCCAAATACATTGCGGTCGTGGTTGATTTCCCTATGAGAGAAACCTCAGCTCGGAGCTGAAAAAACAGAGAAATAATCTCACCAAATATTCTGTATGCAAGTTGTTCCTTTGGGAATAAAACGATCTTCGTATACGTCATCCTAAAACGCTCATGAACAACCTTTTCACTTTGATAATCTCAGTTACCTGGAGTGAGGCGTGTGGAAGACCTGCGAATCATCAGTTACACGAACCACCCCGGGCAGAGCTTTGACTTACCCAAGGGAAGTACGGGCCGCCAGCGCAAAGTCTCTCGGACCGTAGCAACAATATATGGCAAGTTCATCCTATCTGCATATGTAGGGAGCCGATGTCTGCCTATAATGTTATCAATTTCCAATTGGGCGCGGGTCTGCACGTCGGGATATAAAACCATCGCCGCGATAAACCAGCAAAGGGTCCCTGAGGTCTATTGGACGCATTAGAAGACGGGATTATGTAGGTGATTCAACAAAGCTTGCCGTTTCAGCACCGGCACTACTGTAAATGTCGGACGCAGGTTAAGTGAGTGTCGTATCTGCTATGTCATTGTCGCTCACAACAAGGTCCCACATAGCCAAGCACGTTCCTTTTCACTTAACTTTTTTTGCGATGATCCGTTGTGCAAAATTCCAGCCAACGAAGATTCCGCAGAACCCATGCTCTATTCAATTAATGTTATGCAAGCGTAAATTAATACTTGCACGTACGAGCCGCGTCAGAGCCTCGCGATAAAGGCCCTCGAACGTGATTGAATCTTCTTTGAAATGTCTCATACTCTCTCGCTTCCATGTGGCAGCCCAGATCGGCAAGTGACGCATCCATGGCAGTAGTTCCACCAGGTACGCGCCAGGAGATACTGCTTTTGCCAGTCGATCTGTGTAAGCTCTGACTGCATGGATCGCTGGATCGTCGTTATCGACGAGCGGTGGTAAACCATAGGCAATAGACATGATGGTGGAGGCTGCTGTCCTGTACGTCGGGTTGAACAATTTATTTTTGAGAATTAAGAAGAGTCGGTGCACCTGGTCATGTGGCTGAACCAATTGTCTGGCTCCAGTAAAATGGAGCGCGCAAGGACAAGTGCTTCACGTTCTTGAATAGGATGAAACACAGGAGTTCTAGACTGTTTCAATCCTTCGTGAGTTGCACGCCGTAACCTACGCCACCTGGTAGGTTTGAGCAAATAGACTGATGAGTAGGGACAGATAGGCACTCACTGGTCTGAATAAGGAGCGAAAGCAATCTGTAGGTCCCCAGATAATAAAGTTCGAGCCACATAATTGAAAGGTCGATCGGAGTACAAAGTCGCGCGTCTTTGGAGAAGATCCGCAGCTGAAGTAGCTGTATTGAGGACTACGAATGATTGACCATTGGCAGTGAAAAAAAAGGTTGGGCCTGCCCTTCTTGTAAATGAAGGAAGAACCCATCCCAAGCACGTCACGTACCAAATTCTCTACGCCACTTTGCGAACACCAACCACACATCCTCTGTGACTAGCTTCAAAGCACATCCAAGGATCGGTATACCTGTAGGGCCTGGCGGGAAGGGTTTTTTCTTTGAATGCCGATAGTAGAGCAAGAACACAAGAGTGGGTGCCAGGATCAAGATAATCATCGTCCACGTCTCGGAGACGTGCTTGCTGTCGACAGATAGCATCCTTTCCGTCATCGGTTCACCGAGTTGAGGCGGAGAACTTAAGGCAGGGCCCCATCAGTCTGCGGCCATATTTACCGACGGATGTGTAGACGAGCGCTAAAGCAGCTAGCTCCGACGCCCGAGTTGTTCACGGCGCTGATTCGCACGGTGATTCTCGGGAGTTCTCGGGGGATGATGAACTATGATGAACCAGTTCAGCAAAAACTCGCAGTTTGATGTCACCGTCCTCCGTGATGCGGAACCTGTACACAGCTGCCGGCTCTGCAACAACTTGTGAGTGTACGCCCGGTCCCGATCGGCCAGCGCCTAGTGACTGCGCGCCAACTGCGCGCATCAATGCCAGGACTTTCGGATGATATAATCACTGCGAAACCCCAAAAATGTCAGGCGTCCCGACAGGTCTGGGTTTGTATTCTGCTGGAATATCTTGCGATGGAAGACGACCCGAAGGGAAATAGACAAGCCTCATGCGGTCGTGAGGACACCGCAATCCCCGGAGTGCCCGGCTTACATAAATCCTGGGTCCGGACACTCCGGACAAGTCATCTTTGCTTAACCAATCCGGACCAGGACACGGACTGAGCATACCAACATACTTATTCTCCCGTTCCTGTCCAGATCCAGACAGATACATTTCTCGCGTTGTCCTGACAGAGGAGACTTTGACCAACCCGGTGCCAATGCGGCCCCTGACATTTTTGGGGTTCCGCAGTGAATAAGGTTTTGAACCTAAAGTTAATTTTCGTTCCAATTCCGTTCAACTCCACTACCATGCGCGATCTTGCGCGATGCGACTGTAGCATACACTATGCTTATGTATGTAGGTAAGTACAGTGCCCGTACATTCCTCAACGGGACCACCGCGGACCCTGGTCCGCGGTATATACCTTCCTTCCTTCCGATGATCGCGGCGGTGTGTAATATGTATTCCCGTATATTCAAGCCTATCAATCACACCAGTGTTTCCTTCCGTTACCGCACAGAGTACCTAAGTACTTATAGTTCTACTTCTCATTCAAAGGATTCTGGAGTGCCCGACAGCCCGAACATGGTCCCATCTTCAACTTCCGACCTTGAGCATCATGGCAGCGGCGAGGTCTGTGTTTCAACGATATTTTGGCTTCACGACTGGCCTTCTCACACTGGATTAGAAATATACGCTGCCAGCCGATGTATCGGAAATGGATGTGAGACCTCGCTATTCAATGGTACTGGGCTGTACTGAATTGTGATGGCGGCAGCGATTGAAGTTGCAACAGCATATGTGGCGACTGCTCCTTCAAGGGCTCTACCCTGCTACTCTGCGAGGAAGCATCAATAGGATATTGAACCCCGAAATCGGGCGGCCGACAATCCTAGATCTAGGATGCGGAGCGGGGGCCTGGGCAATGGAAATGGCACTGGCCTTCCCTCTTGCTGAGGTCACTGGTTTTGATTTGTCTCCCCATCCAGTTGTGTAAGTTCAATCGCACACTTCTAATTCCCGTACTTAATTATTTACTTGGAACAGTGCGCCCGGGCCCCCGAAAAACTACTGGTGAGTTCCAATGATCTGACACCATATCTCTTGGATATTGAGTCTTCTTCTGTCGAGCTTTGTGCAAGGAAATGCACTCGAGTGTGACCTGGAGGATCTGAATTTGCACCACAAATTTGATTTAGTCCACTGCCGCAGCGTCCTTTGGCACGTGAGTTTTAGAGTCGCTTGAGGCAGTCAGAAATTTATTTATTTTATAGCAGAAGGATCCAAACCGAATGATAGAGGTTATTGCTTCCTGCTTAAAACCGGGTGATTTCCTATAGTGTTGGTTTTCCGAACGGCGCACTGACCGGTTTTCTAGGCGGCCTAGCGCTCATTGTTGATGGATCTGAGAGCGACAGAGTCTACGACAAGGATCGAAAGCTGTTATCTCCAGATGAAAATACTACTGGACCCGGGAATGTTAAATACTCCCGATTTGCCAATTGGATCAAGACATACGCAAAAGTTGCCCGCGGCCATTCTCTAACCTATGACTACGCCACTTTGCTACGTGAAAATCACCAATTTTCGGGGACTGACTTTCAAGAAATCTTTTGTCCTATGAACTGGGAAGCTCGGGATGTCGTGAACGGTCTCGAGATTGGGGCTGTGGCGCATGAAAATTTACGTGTAAGCTGCAATGCAATTGTGCGCGAATAAACCTAATTGGCGTAACTCCTCAGAAAGTATTCCCAGCGACAAGACCCGTCATGCTGAGAAACGGCATGTCCCCACAGATGTTTGAGGATATGCAAGAGAAGCTTTTCCAGGAGATGGAAACCCTGAAAATATACGTGACATGGCAGGTCGTTTGGGGATTCAGGGCATAGTTTACATGTTGGAACATCGATTATATCTTTACTGTGTCCCGTAGGTCAAGCATGTAGTACCCGATTCGAGTTGAAGCATCTGTCAAGCTCTCACCAAAACAATCGGCCGCCTGCAATTGAGGCGGAAATCAGTGCCTCGGTGATATCTGTGTCAGTTCGTGCATGAAAATCTGTATGCAATATTTGTCCCGCTGAATTTGAAGTTCAGTATGGCAGTCAAGGGTGTACAGTTGACTATCTCACAATGCATGATATAAAAATGCATAAACCTGACTTTGCATACAATTTTGCGGGAACCGGCTTGGGAGGCAGAGATTTTGGCCAGAAATGCATATTGCGTAATGCATACAGATCTGGGTCTGAATATGCATTGTTGGGTCCGAAATTTTACGGTTGGGACCAAATCTTTGGTTTCCTTTGCGCTCAAAGGGGCCCTTCAGCTATGAAAAAATCTAAATGCAAAGGAACAGAAGATCTTTGCAAACCAGTCTGCATTTTCCAAACCTTCACCATTTGAAGACGAACGACGGCTTCAAAAACTGTCACAGCGTGACTGGACATCACGGATGTAACGCAATGTCACGTATTGTGACACTCCTGCGGTTGCATAAATCTAACAATGCATAAGGCTTGGGGGTCTCCTGACCGTATGCATTGCGAGATAGTCAACTGTACCGGCATTCAAACCGGTGACTAAGGGCCGGTTAGTTAGTCCGGCCGGCAGGCCCCGAAAAAAAAAATTGAGTCCGACATTTTGGGAGCTCTTATGATCTCTGAAACGGTTCCTCAAGTGTGGCTCACTGTAGAATGTTGTTAGAACCTCTGCACACACTTGTTTGAGCAGTTTGGTGGATCAACTCCATATGATCACACTCAGTGGTGGTTTGTTTGGCAACAGCACCCATATCTGGATCAGCCAATTTTCACGCACGAGAAAGCCGTGGTGCGAGAAGCTCTCCCATATAAAACGACATTGGTATGTGTTGATCTTTCAGTTGCGACTCAATCAACAAGGGTGTTGAATGCCTTCTGGTGACTTAAAAAAACGTAGTGAATTTCCTTATATGGAGCGTGGGAATGCTTACGTTAGTTAGTTAGTCCCCCCGCGAGGGCTTGAAACAAAAAAACAGCCCTATATCTTTTTTTAAAATGCTGGTACACCCTTGATGGCAGTCATTCAGCACTTTTAATAATCCGGGACATTTACATGTGTTTTCAGGTGTTTTTGAATCAATTTGAGGTCTCCTGCGTATCTGGCTTCCAATTTCAAGAACACACTTTGACACCTCCCAGATACCTTCCCAGTTTTGAGAAGAAAATAATATATTTCATGTCTGAAATATATAATTTCCAGGACACGAAATATATATTCTCTACAGATCTAGCAGTGTCACGTGATTGATCGCGTCCCTTCCCCATCATGAATGATGCCAAACAACCCCGTGCTCAAGCCATTGGTAGTGTTCTACAGCCTTATGTATGGCTTATGGCGGTCATTCAGTACTTTTAATAGTCCGGGGCATTTTCAGGTCTTTCCGCGTTATTTTCAGAGAGGGATGGAAGCACTGGTATGATGCTGGATGATTTAGGATGATGGCGGATGATGCGGGATGATGGCGGACTGTTGTATGAAGCAGATCCCATGAAGCAGTTTCCGTTCAACGGTGTTGCTTCATCTACCTACTCCTACCAGCTAATGTCCTGTGTAAAGCTCATTTCCTCCATGGCAGCCTGTGTACTGACTATCTGTGCACAGCATTTCCTTCTCACAACTTCCGCTCCATCATTTGCTTCAGTGTAAGTCTGGCACTTACAACAGTTGATGAAACCCAGTCCAATTATTACTAACCATCTTTGATGGATGATCCCAGTATTTAAACCTTTCATATCACATGTTCTTCTTTATCTTGTCTTTCACTTACACTACGACAATCTAGGTTACTATTTCTTTTCATGTATTCCTATCTTGTCTTTCACTTACACTACGACAATCTAGATCATTGTTCTTGTCTTTCTGTCTGAATCAGTGAGGACGCATCGCCGGCGTCTTTCACTTTTTTTTTGACAACGAACACATACCCACCGGTGCCTTGGACAGCCTCCTCACTGTCTCAACACACTACAACCTTTGGCAGCCTCCACACTGTCTCGCCGCACTCCATCCACTCCCACTCCCCTTCGCACCAGGCAGTGGGCTCAAAATCACCCTTCTGTCACCACAGCGCCCACCCCAGACCCCCAGCGATCCTTGTCACTTCCATCACTGTCAAATTCGACTTCTGACAGTGACAACGACAACGACATTGACTTTGACAACGACAGTGACAGCGACTTTGACAACAACATTGACAGCTCCATCATGACACCTCCTCTCAACAAACCTGTGCTGGCAACCATCACTCATCTTAAGCCTGATCGTTGCCCTATTCTGGAAGCAGGTGCTATTACTCCCGAGATTCTCTATCTGTGGCGCCGTGCTTGTCAGAAATATCTCAAGAACTGCAAGGAGCGTACTGCCGATGACTTGGTTAGCTTTGTAGCAGATGAGATGCGCGAGCCTATCTTGGAGAAGTGGTACATGGCTAGCCAGACCCGCATAGATGCTCTGAAGCTGGATGCCTATATCATGGAGCTTGGATCTCTGGTCTTGGAGAAGGGATGGGAAGGAAAGATGCGCCGCAAGGTGCTGGGTGCAAAGATGGCAATAGGCCAGAAATTTGCAGACTGGGCATACGACATCCAGAATGTCAATGCTATTCTCTCACAGGCTGCCCCAGTCTTTGCTATTGCCGACCCAGAGTTGAAGAACATCCTTGATGCTGGCCTTACAGAAACTCTTCAGGCAGATCTTGATACAGAGCCAGTTCTCTCCACAGAACTCAATGCTTGGATCTCTGAGGTCAAGGGACGTGATGATCGTCTCAAATTTGAAACTGGACGCATGCAGGAGCTTATCGATGCTCAGCCTGCAAAATCATCTCCAAAGGGGAAACCCTCCTTAGCAGATCGCCTTTCCTCACCGAAGCCATCTCTGGCATCAAGGCTTACTGCACCTCCTCCAAAGGACACCATTCTAAAGTGTCCCCCTCTGACCGATGCAGAGAAGGTTCTCCTTGACCTTCATGATGGCTGTCGCCGTTGCCGCAAATTTTACATTGGGCACCGTACGCTTAATTGCGACGGTGACTTCCCAGATGCGGCTACCTACCGTACCCTCACACAGGCAGATGCTATAGCCCAAGCTACTGCTCGTGGGAAAAACCCTTCGCATCAAGCGTGAACCAACTGCTGCTGTTCGTGCCTCCAAGAATATTCTTGCTGCGGATTATGAAGAATCTGATTCTGACCGTGATGGGTACGTTCTGCCCCCTCTGACTGTCCCACATCTCTATGCCAATATCACCCTGTCTGGCCCTTCTGTCTCTGAATTTCCTGTTCCTGTTCGCTCATTGCTGGATATTGGTTGCCCCTCCATAGTTATTAGTGACCAGCTTGTCAACCAGCTCGGTTTTCGACGATTTCCTCTTCCCACTGAAGAGGATAATCTGTCATCACTATCGGAATCACCATTGAGCTGCAGGGAATTTGTGAAGTTGAAGGTGTCATCAGCAGATGGGAATTGGACTTCTGGGGTTGTCAGAGCTAAGGTTAATGTTGGTCTATGTATACCATTGATATTGGGAATGCCATTTTTATCTGGGGAACATATTATCATTGACTCTGCATGCCGTACTGCAGTTGATAAGCGCACTGGCTTTGATAT